>JACJUY010006556.1:8307-39068 GCA_014220935.1 Platorchestia sp. MABIK
TTACAAATATTCCTCTTCATGAGACCATAGAGATATGCCTAAATTCCTTGTTTCACGCGCCTGATGATAAAGTTATAGGACTTAATCGAAATTTCTTTAAGACGTTGCTTGAGCTCTCTGTTCTAAATTCATTTTTTATGTTTGCGGGGAAATTTTACAAGCAAATTGAGGGTATTGCCATGGGGAACGCATTAGGACCAACCTTGGCAAATATTTTTTTGTGCTTCCACGAGATAAAATGGTTAGCTGATTGTCCTTCACTTTTTAAGCTCGTTATAATGATGATACTTTCCTGCTCTTTAAAAGCCCTTCCCACGCTCAGCCTTTCCTTAATTATTTAAATGAGAAACATCCATCAATTAAATTTACTATGGAAATTGAAAACGAGGCGCAATTACCATTTCTCGATTGTCGTGTCTCTAGGAATGGGGAAAATTTTGCAACTTCTGTATATCGCAAGCCAACGTTCACGGGATTGGGAACTAGTTTTTTCAGCTTTTGTTCTAACACTTTCAAAATCAATGGCATCAAAACGCTGGTAAACAGGGCTTACAATGTCTGCTCATCTTTGAATGATATACACGCAGAATTTAACTATCTACGCGATTTTTTTGTAACAATGGTTTTCCTCTTGGAATCATAAACTCCCAAATTAAAAAGTTTTTGTCAAGAAAATGTTGCGATTCCGATATTCCTGTTAAATGTGAAAATTACCTCTATTGCACTTTACCCTATTTTGGTTCTCCATCTGAAAAACTAGTCCGTGAATTAAAGTCTTTATTCAGTAAGCATTTTCCTGGAGTAAGTTTACGAGTCATACTGATTAGCAAAGCAAATATTGGTTCATTTTTTCGGTTCAAGGACTCGATTCCCGGGCTCATGTGCTCTTCTGTTGTGTATAAGTAAAGTTGTGCGCAGTGCGCATCGGCGTACGTCGGAATGACGTCGCGCAATATTTACGCAAGAGTAGCAGAGCACCGCGGAGGGAGTTTCTGTACTGGTAACTTGTTGGCTAATCCTCCTCATTCAGCAATACGCAGCCATGCTGAGAAGTGTAGTGCAATAGTTCGTGATGGTGATTTTAAAATAATAGACAGTTCTTTCCGTGATTTTGACCTTAGGATTTTAGAATCTTTGCAAATTTTTAAGGAAAAACCAATTTTAAACAACATGCTTAGCTCATATCCCCTTCAAATAGTTAATGAATAGTTATCCTTTTTTTTTTGTTTGTTTGTTTGTAAAGTTTAGAATTTAGTATCGACTGTGTTTTCATGCTTGCGTTCGATTGATCATACTTTGTATTTTACAGAACTGATGATGGAGCTGGTCTCCGAAACGTTTTCGTTTTTTTTTTTCTTTCTTTTGAATAAAAATGACTAATTTTATTAGCATTTTCTTCGCTTTTAAATTTTTTTGGTTCAGATCATACCTAGCAAATCGGAAGCAATACGTTGTCATTGACGACGCAAAATTAGACACACAGACAATTAGCCATGGAGTTCCACAAGGATCTGTCCTTGGGCCTATCCTATTTCTGATTTTGATAAATGGCATTACTAAATCTACATCATTTTTCAAATTCATACTTTTTGCCGATGACAGTACGCTTTCTGCGGTCTTTCCGAACCATTATCCGGCTATGATTGCGGAAAGTATAAATAATGAACTCCATAAGGTCTCATTGTGGCTTAAAGCTAATAAAATAAGCCTTAATTTCGATCAAACAAAATATATTACATTCTCATATAAGAAAAATATTTCTCTCCCACGCATTAAAATAGGCGATGGTGAAATCGAAGAAACCAACTCATGTAAGTTTCTTGGCATCATAATAGATAAACATCTAACCTTCAAAGAGCACATCGCTCATATTAGTTCTAAATTATCAAAATCCATCGGAATCCAAAATAAAGTTAAAAATTTCCTGCCTGAGACAGCTATACAAATGCTCTACCAAACGCTCATTTCACCATACTTGCAATACGGAATAGAAGCATGGCACTGAACTGATAAAAATAAAACCAATATAATTTTTACTCTGCAAAAAAGAGCCATCAGAGCGGTAAAGAATCTAGAATATAATGCTCACACAAATGACTCATTCAAAAATTTACGAATACTTAAACTTTCGGATCTATACAAAATCTCCATTTGTAATTTCATTTACAAAACATTAACAATTGATGGCGACAATAACCTGAAGCAAATGTTAACTGCGCAATCTGGTCATCACGACCATTTAACCCGAAATAGAGGTAAATTCATGCTTCCTTATTACTCGAAGGCGGTCGCAACACAGTATCCTCTTCGTTGGAACTAAAACTTGGAACTCAATACCTGCGGAAATCCGTGAAAGTAATTCATACATGGTATTCAAAAGAAATCTTGAGTCTCACTTCCTATCACAGTACTAGTCGTGTAAGATCACCAAGTCTAATCTTATCTCCTACATGACTGGTCCTAATAATGTAATTTGCCATGGGTAATATCGCCGATCTTCAGTCTGCTCTTAAATCATTTATCCATTATACTGTTAAGTATATCCATATGACCTATATTGTAAAATGAAGGAACTAATATCGAATAAATTATCTCATTGATCAGTCAAATGCAAACTAGGTTAAGTGAATTTAGGTTAAACATTATTACTATTATTAATATTATTATTAATATTATCATTATATAAGAAAGTTATAGTCTCTCTTAACCACGACAAAGATGTTCCAAGAGAGGAAGGAGGAAGGCATCATTTTGCATGGAGTTGGGGGAACGCGGAATCTATGCACAAGGTGCACAGAAACAGTAAGCTAAGAAAGAAGTTCATGAAAGAAGAAAAAGTTGAAGAAGAAAGTAGCAGGTGCTGAAAAACAAGACAGCAGTGAATCGAAAAAAGATGGTCCGTAAAAACGCAAAAACCTACTCTATTTCAACAAAAAGTAAGCCTACCTAACCTTAAGCTCGGGCCCTCACATAGTCCCCCTGGGAGCGCTAATTCCCATAGAAACAACAGTTGTATCCCCCTGAGGGGTATTAAATTATTACCACGTTAATACGTGTAACATTCTCGGTCGTTTGGAAGTGTGAGGAATAATCAGAACTATAACGAATGGTATCCAAAGGCAACAAAGATAAATAAGTGCAGCCTTTGTGTACTGGAGTTCAAGTACTATTTTATGATGAGTTTGTTCAACAAAGTGCCGGTTCCCCTGCATAAGAACAGGTTATCAGTAATATCGATATTAATAAATTGCTTGAGCAGGGACAACTAAGGGTGGTCGTTCCACGACGATATCGTAAAACCGAAAATCGTACCATTAGAACATTATTCTAATGTTCTAAGAAGTCTTATGTAGGGTAACATGGGGCAGCGCGCCCCCCCTTTTTTCAAAGTGAATTTTTGAGAAAGTTACCATTGACAATAGGTCGTTCTTATTTTTTAAAAATTCTACTACTATTGGGGAATACATGGTATGAATTATACGCCTCTAGATTAATTCAAATTGTCGTGAAAAATCATTTTCTAAAAAGTGTCAACATGGGCTCATCGCCCCGACCCTGGGGCAATGGGCCCATGGGGTTGGGGCAAGGCGCCCACCCTCCGGACTCTTTACCTTAATTATGTTTTTCTCATATTTTAATAATAAAGCATTTGACAGTTCAACATAAGCGAAGGATATTAAAAAAAGTTTAATTCATCAAGTTATTAATGACTAGAAAAAACATATCCTTGACAAAAAAATATATCCTTGACTAGAAAAAAATATCTCTTAGAGTGCCGAAAACAACTAATACCTGAAAAGCTTATAATTGATACAATTGCTAGTGCAATGAAAAAACAATAAAGATTAATGTATATCAATGATCCTATTTGCTATTGCAGTTTTGACAAATATACTTTCGATCACCATCTGTACCGTTTTGATGAGCCCATTTTGAGCACGCCATACATTGGATCCATTTCTCTCGAGACCGGCAATTTGCAAATGGCTGCACACCCCGCAGGGAATTTTTACTTGCTCATGATTTCAGCTAAGACCGTAGAAACTCATCGATTTTTGGCTTATTAAAGCCAACAACTCGTCCCAAACTAGTTGATAAAGGAATACGAATGCTTAAATTATGTCAATTCAGAAGATTATTCATCCAATCACAACCAGCTATTTTGGTTTCTTTGTTAAATGGGTGTTTTATATCTTGTCGATCAGCAACGTTGAACATAATTCTCCTCGCATCTGTGTATGTCAGTCCGAACATTCTTTTTTGCATATTTTTAATGCAATCAGCAATTATTGCTACTTCAGCATCTTCAGGGAGAGATCTGCCTTACCTCCCTATACGAGGGTCTTCAGGTTGTCTCACCTAACCGTCTTGGCGCCTTCGCAACGTGTTTCTCGGTATTTTGAACTTTGCACTTGTGAAGTTTAGTGATTTGCCACTTTGAATTTCCTCCAAGATATTTTGGAGTTCAATTCGAGAATAATTGACTATATTTATTCTCATTTTATAATTGCACACCATGTTTTATTTGTAAAATAAGATAAGGTGACATAAATAATTAGAAAATACACAAAACTTCACAGAGGGGCATGAGCCCACCATGGGCTCTTTACCCCGGGGCTCCCCTGGGCTCATTGCCCCACTAGGTACCATTTTAATTAAACTTGTGTCAAAATTTTATTTTAGTAGCTAATGGTCTCTACTCAATGTCAAAATAATACTAATAAACAATACTTTCAAAATATAATTCACAGTGTTTTAAATAGCTTTAAGTACAATGAGTAAAAATAGTTTGATTTAGCAGTAAAAAAAACTTCTAGTTGGGCTAAAACAGTTAACGCCAGATAACTCACCAGAACAACCTTCCAGCTCAACGTCAATCAGAAAGCTGAGTCCCAGTGAAGCGGTTGAACGACGCTAGAGCGCAAACGACAATATCTGCCTTACTCAACGAGAAACCTGCTATGGGCCCATTACCCGCAGTGGGCTCGTTGCCCCGTGTTACCCTACGAGAAAAACGAACAAATAGGATTTCTACGCTCGTTCAACTGTGGATTTAAAGTGATTCGTAAATTCATTGTAAATTTTTGGCCATCGAGAATCGTAATGATTAGTAAGTAAGGTGCGTAGACCTTTTGTACAAAATGTTTACTACATCGCTTGGTTAATAAACTAAAACCTACAAGGAAAGTCTCGTGTGCAGAGAATCACTCATGAAGGTTACGAACGTAGAATTTTATACATGCATGGGAGACTGCAAAATTTTGCCAGCTATCGCCACAGGTACAGTAAAATGCAATAAGATGCACATGTCTCCGGGGTAATTCTTATCATTCAGGGCGCAACTTATCAGCGACAGTGGTCTGGTGAGAACAGACAGTTGCTCGCTGTTTTTCTAAAACCAAACAGATACAAAGCTCAGTTGGCTGGTGAAGCAAGCTCTGGCACGATGAAAACTTCTTCTCAATTTTCACTAATTTTTTATTTATTGCACTGTTACGCTGTTGGTATCTTGGCTACGGATATCGAGACCAAGGATTGGCCATGCCCTTTGGACGATGAATTCTCACCCTGCGTCTGCACGGAAAATGCAGAAAAAACACTTGACGTGGATTGTTCAGCTGCTGAAACAGAAGAGCAGCTATCAGCAGCGTTTACAAATGCCCACTTTCCATTTGTAAACATGGACAGTCTTTTGATTGATCACACCCCCTGCAATGGATGTTCGCTAGACATTTTAAAGATAGATACTTTCGGGCCGGTCAGTTTTCGAAATGTGCAAATACATGAAACCGCTCTTACCACAGTTATTGAAGGAGCCTTCGCAAATTCAGAAGAGTACCTCGAAACGTGGGACTTGAGTGGGAACAAAATTAATTCTTTCACTTTTGAAGTCGTTGCAGCTTTTTCCGTGCTGGAAACACTAAATCTGAGGGATAACGCTCTCAATGGCACGAGGCCAGTACCTGACATCTCGTCGACTTCCCTCAAAAATTTAGACCTCTCAAACAACCCCGAAGTCGTGTTCGGCCCTAACGTGGTTACCAACTGCCCTGCACTTGAAGACCTTCAGTTGAGCAACATCAGCCTCACACAGATCCCTCAAATTCACCAGGACCAAACCAGCATGTTCAACGGCCTCACAGAACTCAGAAGTTTGGATCTCTCCAACAACAAGCTATCTGAATTGCTCGCATTCGTCATCGATCCTGGAACTCAGAGCAAACTGAATTACATCTACCTATCCAACAACAACATACAGATCCTACATACAGACTTCTTAACAAGTAAGTAACTCTTTATACAGAATAAAATAGAATCTTTTTTGACATAGCCAGCAGCACGAAACGGCTGTTTTTCCCGTCTCTTGGAAAGCTAGTCTTCAAAATAACTCCGTTCTATTACGCACTTGATTATTTTCAACACTTTCGATGTACAATTCCTCCAAAACGATGGCATAAATTGGAACAAAAATAAGAATTTTCCGTCAGCTAAATAATATATAATATTAAAACACACCTTGTAATTTCTACCTCCTAAATTTGTTCGTTTTTAACAACCTAAATCTAATTTTTTCATTTATCTGGTATTGAATTTTGGCTGGTACAGGAAACGAAACACGTATTTTTTATCTTCATTCAGTATGCAATGTGAAAGAAGTAAAATTTACTACAGCACAGAGATAATAAACTATAACTCTTTCGTAGCGTTTACATTTATAAATTCAGGTAAAATATGCGAGAACTTAACGAGCATATTTCTGAACTATTTTTTCCATGAAGAAAACAGTTCAGCGAGATGAGTAATATATTGTTCCTTAATTTATTCATTATTTGTAAATCACTTTCTTGCGCATAATTATTACAAATTACAAGGCTTACACTGCATTGCTTCATTTTACGATTCCGACTTGTTAATGTTGTCTTGGAATCCTAAAATTGATTGAATTGTTCATTAATGTTGACTTTAACGGTTATCATTATAATAATTGTTAATGTTGAACTGTGTTGCTAACATTAATGTTGAGATCAAACACGTTGTTACATTAGTACATTTGTTTTTCAACTATTTTGATAAATTGATGTTTTTCTGGTAATTTATTTGACGAAGTTATACCCTCCATTGCTCACGTCATATCATTCAAACTACCTACTATGTTTGAAATTAATTGACGAAGTAAAAGTTAAGAAATCGTCTAGAAAATTATGCATACCAGGTAATGTGCACAGCTGTGCATTGCTGTTGAAAAATACACTTTTTAAATTGTTATAAACGGAATATAACAATCTGAATTGGATTAGATTCTAAGTTAGATTTAAGTCTCTCAAGCTGCGACAATGATGTTCCGAGAAATAAATCGAAAAGGCACCATTTAATGATGAATTATGGGAACGGGGAATTTATGTGCAAGGTGTGTTTCCATACGCTAACTATAGAAACATCAAGATTGAAAGAATTTATGAAACAAGATGAAAGTAGAAGATAGTAGGTGGTGTTGATCTTTTTTTTGTACCTATTACTCTTTCAGCTTTCATCTTGTTTCATAAACTGGCAAAGCGGAAGACCTTTCCAATTTAAACAAAAAAGAACTACCTAACGTTTAGCTCGGGACCTCACATCTCAAACGAAGTTCTAATTCCCATCGAGACTGTAGTTATACCCCCCTGAGGGGTATGATAACCTGAAGATGCCAAATAAGTGGATTATTTTTATTCGATAATATTCACCCACTTAGGATTTCAATGTCAAGTTCTGTAATTTAAGGCCGAGGCAGGAATCAATCTCCTTATGTCGCAGCACTTCGTGGGAGATTATCTTATTTGGATTGCCGGAATCATGGTCCATTCGATCATCATTTAGCTAGGAAATTTAAAATATAGAGGATAATAATTATAATTTTAAAAAATAAATATTTTCATGTATAAATTACAAATTATAATTTTTAAAATAATGATTTTTTCGAAAGGATATTATCTATTTTGAAACTTTTAGTGCAGCTGGTTCGCCAAAGTTAATTTTCACCAATTAAATTGGAAGTCCCATTCTATAAACTATATTTTGCATTTATAAAAGTTGACACAAAGTCATCAATTAATTCAACACTCAGTTCTCGACACCAGCAAAATGCGAAAGATGCCAGCTTATTTTGATAAGAAGTCGGAAATTCCCAGCTGACTTTATAAGTCCCATGGGACTTTGGGCAGTGGGACTCCGGTAATACTTGCTGGTAATTAAATACTAGTTTACTTATCCTCCAATACAGATCGTGAATTTTTCTTGACGCACTGGTGCTTTAACAAAATGTTTCAACTTCCCCTGTCGTTTGCATCGTCGCAGATGAGGGCGCCACTGGCGTGTTGGACATGAGCGACAACCAAATCGAGCTGCTCGAGGTGATGGTGTGGGAACCCATCTTCCACAACATGGGGAAGGGGACAATTGACTTGCAGAGTAAGCATGTTTCAGTTCTTTCAAGAATATCAAATCGTTCTCAAAATCTTAACCGTGCCTCAAGGTGCTGCCATTGGTTAAAAATCTTTGGTGTCAAAACAGAGCAAAGTATTTTTTATGTTATCTCTAATTTTTACCATCACCCATCAATATGCCACATCTTTCTGGTAATTTTTATTTTTTTATTTCTTCATAATCAGTGGACGCAAATTTGAAAATTGCAGTATGTATTTTCGATTTTTTTAGTTTTGTGAACGACTTAATCCTATGCGGCAATTAAATTCTTGAGTATTTTTTCAAATACAATAAAGTTTTTTAGCTAAAATTTCACTACGACTAAAGTGAAGTTGAAATGTTTTCTGCTTGTCTAAAGTGGACATCTAACACGTTGAATGAGATGAGTTTAACTGAAGTTCAATATTCAACTCGAATTTTAAGTCAATTCTAGAGAACATTTTTGATAATAGCAAACATTAACTGGACCGTACCTTTACTTAGTTTTTTAAATATTCGTGAAAATTGAGTTTTGAATATTCTTGACTACTGGTCGGTGAGCAGCATTATGAAAATTCCCTCCGTGTACACCGGCAGTTCACGTCCCTGTCAATGTGTTAATTGAGCCATCCGTAACTTTTACTGGAGTGTACTCTGAACTATGCATTTAGTTCATCTCAGTGAAGAAATTGAAGAGAAATTAATTGAGTTGAATAAAACATGCTACTGAATCTTCTTCGTTGATCGAAATTCGTGGTCAGATGCACGCACGCCACGGCCATGTATCGATTTCTTTATAAATTGAGAAGCACAGTTTCGAAGAAATTTTAGCCTCCTCGATCAAATCTTGAATTTCATGATTGTAAGATTTTACATAAGATTGATTGATTATAAATTAGTTTTAGCCTCCCTTACTATTACAAAGATGTTCAAAATTATTATTATTATTAGTTAGTTTAAGCCTCCCTATCCTCAACAAATGAGATCCAAAGTGAGGAAGGAAGAAGGCACCATTTAGTATGGAGATAAGGGAACGTGGAATCTATGCAGAAAGGGCATAGAAACAGTAAGATAAGAAAGAAGTTCATGAAACAAGATCAAAGTTGAAGAAGAAAGTAGTAGGTGTTGAAAAAACAGGACAGCAGTGAACCGAAACAAAGTTGGTCCGTAACAAAACAAAAACCTATGTTATTTTAACAAAAAGAAAGCCTACCTAACCATTAGCTCGGGCCCTCACAAAATCCCCCTGGGAGCGCTAATTCCCATAGATACAATAGTTGTATCCCCCTGAGGGGGAAGATGTTCAAAAAGAAGAAGGATGAAGGCACCATTTAGTATGGAGTTAAGGGAAAGCGGAATCTATGCACAAGGGGTGCTGCCGTAAAGGATCCCATGTGCATAGAAACAGAAAGTCAAGAAGAAAGGTTATGAAACAAGATTAAAGTTGAAGAATAAAGTCAGAGTAAAAAACAGGACTGCAGTGAACCGAAAAAGATGGTCCTTAACAAAACAAAAAACATTTTATTTCAACAAAAAGAAGGCCTACCTCTCAGCTCGGGCCCTCACACATTTTCCTCTGGTTGTGCTAATTCCCATAGATGCAATAGTTGTATCCCCCTGAAGGAATTTTATACAAGTTACTTCAAGAAAAATCAAATTATATACTCATTTCTACGATGAAAAACTGAGCCTCTTAAAGGAATTCATTGAATCTCTGTCCACAGAAGGCCGCATTAATGCACCTTTTTTCCACCCATTTCGTTTCCAAGTCTCAATTCATAACATCTCACAATTTTTCTCGATTGCTCCTGCGAACAAGCCGCTGCTCTGTGAAGATTTAACGCACCTTATTTTCACCCATTTCGTGTCCAAGTCTCAAAGCATATCACCTCTCATTATTTTTTCGAATGCTGTCGCAGACAACCCGCTGCTGTGCGGGTGTGACATGGCGTGGTTGGTGCTCGACCCTGAGCTGATGTTGGCTCTGAACCCCGCCACCACATGCAATGGTGGACAAACTCTCGTGGTCGAGCTGCCGCCTGACCCTTACGAAGACTGCGACGAGCTCGTGTAAAGAGTCAGATGAAGAATCTCAGGATTTTAATTCAACAGCGATCCCGTATTCCGTGTTAGCGGAACATGATAGAAATTTGTGTTTCCTAGCTTGCGGGTTCGCTGGAGGTTTATCTTCGTTTAGCCTATAAATAATGGCTAATTCATCGGTTATGATGCTTTGTGTCATGATCTGTGATTATTAATAAACTTGATAACTACTCACACTTGCACTACCCTAATATGCCAAGTGGGTGGCCCTCATTCGGGAGTACGTGTCTTACACTGGAAAGGCGTTGATTTGAAAAGACGCGTCATACACTATGATTTTAGACATGTCTGCATACAATTCAATTCCATTATGTCGCCTCGCAAATAAATGGAATACAAAGTTACTCGGGGTCAACCTCTCTAATTTTTTCTATTAAATTGTTTAAGTTTTCTACTGAGGTTTGTCAATACTTATTAACTGCGTACCTATAAAATTGCTTTCAAAATGTTTCGACCGTAAAAGTTATTTCTTTTATAAAAAATCACAGAGATTAGATTAGATTATTAGTTAGTTTAAGCCTCCCTATCCTCAACAAATGAGATCCACAGAGAGGAAGGAGGAGGGCACCGTTTAATATGGATTTAAGGAAACGCGGAATCTATGCAGAAAGGGCATAGAAACAGTAAGATGAGAAAGAAGTTCATGAAACAAGATCAGAGTTGAAGAAGAAAGTAGTAGGTGTTGATAAAACAGGACAGCAGTGAACCGAAAAAAAAGTTAGACCGTAACAAAACAAAAACCTACGTTATTTTAACAAAAAAGAAAGCCAACCTAACCTTTCGCTCGGGCCCTCACATTGTCCCCATGGGAGCGCTAATTCCCATAGTTACAATAGTTGTATCCCCCTGAGGGGTATAAAAAATCAAAACCATCGTAAAGATTATACAGTGGAAATTTATTGTGTCTAAAATTATTTATTCGCGACACACAACCGACACTATGGATATAAAAATATAAGAGCTATAATGTTTACCGACAATTAAAACGAATATAAATATCATGGGGTATTTCAGCAGCTCAGTTATTCAGCGGTTAATTCCCAAGAAGACACAGCAATCAACGCTTCAGCTCAAGGAAATCTCACAAAATTTGAAAAAAACATGCTCTTTAATAAAGATAAATTTTTCTTAAACTTTAGAATGCGATGATATTTGCTAAGGTAAACCTAGCGTAAGATCAAATTTTTCAGTTGAACTTTTGCATAAAGTAAGAATTGTTTTATTTCCCATACTTGAGACTATTAGGATCGCGCTACACGGATTCGCACAACAGTCTGATATTGCATACAATCCGATATTGGATGAATCAATGCCTAATAAAATACGTATTAATTAATTGTACAACCACATTTGTTCACTTGATAATCCCGCACAGATATACACGATTTAACGACAGGTACTTTCGAAATCACCACAGAATAACCCATTACCGCGCTAAGGACTTGCAGTGTATTTATGTAAGGGGAACTGCAATAGAGATGTTGAATCCTTAGGGTTGCATAGCTGGCAACTTACGATCACCTCATGTCAACTACTTTACATAGCCAAGATAGAGAGCTGTCGCCTTGATTAAGCTGAGTGTAATCGATAAAATCAAAAAATGGTGGCGTTGCAGCTCTTATTTGGAAATGACCCTCTTTTTACAGGGTTAAATGCTGCAGATATATTTCTGTTGCTTCTGGAAGGGATTTCTAAACGGCGTGTGCAAAGGTTACCTATGGAGCTGCGTAGACTCAAGCTGACTTACCCCATTCGTCAACGAGATGTTGATGAATGAGATCGCGCGAAGTAAGTCTAAAATGTGATGAAATCTGTTTTCTCATGTGAAAGTGAGATGCTTGCGGAACGAGTCACTCGCACAAAAGAAACTTAGATTCAGTGTTGTTTCTCCTTGGCTCTCTTTATTCAGTTGTTGATGTTAAGCTACCTTTTTAGGATAAAAATGAGAAACGTTTTCGCTGCATTTAGATTAAGACTTAAAGCTCTTCACATAATCTACAAAAAAAGTGCTAAGTAAATGGTTCCGAAAATCAAACAAAATGAGCATGCTAGCGTATAACACTTTGCAGAGAAATAGTTAGCTTCAGTTTAAACCGTTTTAGATCGAAAGAACGAAAAAATTGTATTCATCTATTTCAAGTCCAGATTTATTTCGTTGGTTTCCCAAGCTTAACTAAACATCTTATGGTGTAAAATTTCAATTTTTCTAAGCGACGCTCAACTTGGTGGCCCAATACTTGAGATTTGTAATTAGAATAACGAGAAACTGGAAGGAAAGAATAAAAAATATTTACGCTCACCCTCATGGTCAACTAAGAGTTATGACAAAAATCTGAATTAAGGTTGCAGTACCACATCTGAGCGATTTTTTGTTTATGAACCGATCATTATGAAACATGACCAGAATATGAAACGTTGAAAAAGAAACACATTTTACTTCAATAACTTTTCGATTTTAGCCTTAGTTTTCGAGAAAATAGGCAAAATTAGTTTTTTATGTTATATTATCGGAAATTTCAAAGGAATAGAAGTCAATGAGTTTTTATGCTAGGACAAAATTAAGAGCAGTTTTCGAATCCTTGAAACATTTCTGACAAAGTAACAGAGCCGAATTTTCCCTTTTATCGTACATGCGATTTAACACCAGTAACTAAAGAAACAAAAATTTTGATTATGTAGAATGACAAAAAAAATCAAATGTAAAAATTGAAAAAATTGATCTTATAGTTTGTTAGAAATGTTACTAGGATTCCAAAACTGTCTTTGTTTCTTTTCTTGCATGAAAACTCATTGACTTCTATTCATTTTTAGATGGAAAATTTGATTTTGACGAAACAGGCGGAAAACATAAATTTTATGGTGAAATGTGATATAACTCTATTTTTTACTTGTATCCTTTGTTCATGTTGTATTACTGTATGAAATAGAATTTCATTTCGTCTTAAGAATTACAGTGCGTGGGAGTACGATGTAGAAGGCGGCTCTCTTTTACGACGGTGTAGTAAAAAAATTTACGCCGACCATAAGAATTAAGTCTTGGAGCGTAGAGTCGCCTGCGCTTGATAGCGCCGGCCATGTAAATTCGTCGGGGATTGTAAAATTTGAACATATTGGTATAAAAACGGTTGCCGGCTTCGCTCGGCCCGATTAGAAAGAGAGCGTGTGACCACTTGTTCCGTTGGTCACGGCTGAGTTTGGTCAGGGAAAGCTAGACCCCCACCAAAAACCTACCCCTCTTTGCCCAAACCCCCCCCCCTCCTTTCCGTGGGGGAGCGCTGTCCACGAATGCGTAATGATGATCATTAGGAGTCACTTAGTACGGGGACACAGCGACGAGTAGTCCAGCATTGAGACTCAGTACGAGGACACCGAGGCGAGTGGTCAAGGATAGGGACCGAGCGGCGGACACCAATTTGAGTGGTCGAGTATCGACTCTGAGTGTCGGGTACGATAGGAAAGAGTCAAGGGACTTAATCTTTTTTTTTGCGTGGGCGTCCTTTGATAAAATTCAACTGGTTCAATATCCCGGGCTTAAATCCATGGTTTTGCTCTTGATTGTCTGTTAAACAATCGTACCATGGATTTGCTCTTGATTGTCTGTTAAACAATCATACCCTGGTTTGTCCGTGACTGTATGCGAAACAATTGTCTTGTTGCGGTTTCAATTTGTGTCTTAGCCGACGTGTGATTTTCGAGTTGATTACGGTCATAAGCCTCTCCCGACACGTGCTCTAGCCGTCCATTACTTACCTCCCAGAGTAAAGTCCAAATCTTTTGCCTTGTTCCTTACCATCACTCTCTCGCACGAATTCGCCCTTTTTGAAACATGAGCCTTGAAACTCGGGCCCGCTAAACAAGACGTGATATATGAGTAGGAGTGGACGTAAGGTCCAACGCTTGCGCGCCAACGCCACCCAGTTCGCGTACGCACCGTCAATACAAAATTAATTCTTAAATTCGAAGCCTCGTGCTTCTGGTGGCAGCGGACTACCCGTCTTTACTCTTATCTTAAATCTAAACGTACTACCATTTGCGGCAGTTAATCAGTCGACCAGTCGAGTAAAAGTCACATCAGTAAATAATAAATAGACTCTACTGAGCGACTGTATTCATTACCATCTACTAATAATATACATGCGGAATCCTATACGTATACTGTGAAAAACAGATTACGTGTATAAATTACATGAATGAAATACATTTTTTCTCATTATTATTTTTGTGCAGACACGGCAATTTCTAAAAAGAAACATTTTTATACGTGTACCTTTTTCGATTTTGACCTTAGTCTTCAGAAAATGGGAAATTTTAGGTTTTTATGTTATTTTGTTAGGATATTTCAAAAAATTATAAGTCAAGAAATTTTAATAATAAATCAAAACCAAAGACAGCTTTGGAGGTCTTGAAACATCTCTAACAAACTAGCAAAGCCAGATTTTTCATTTTCTTTTGTTTTCTTTTGATACTGGGGTCAAAAATTCCAGAACTTTGACTCCTTCGACTCCTTTAGACCCCTCTTGTGGGGGGTTCTAGTGCCGGTAGCCCCATAAAATTTTAGGACACAATAGCCCACTACCTAATGATCCTTTTTCGGCGAAGAAAAAAATTGATCATTAAGACCAAAATCGCTCAGATGACCCCCTGAATTCCGTCGTCGGTTAATACTATTCAGAAAATGTTTTGTTTTACGTGATAGCTGTTAACTTCGAGTTGCGCCCATGGTCTTTTAAAAAACCAGTTTGCGTATGAATTCTACCGTAAAAAACTTTACGCGGCTGGCAGAATTCATGCCATGGGATCAAATCGGATTGATAGGTCTGTCCTAACGGCCTGTCACGGCGTTCGAAGACTGACTGCATACTGAGGGTGGCGAGATGAAGTGCAACAAAGGGCAATTTTTCTTCCCTTTTTCTCACAATTTGAGCGACCTTCATGAAATAGAAGAATGGATAAGCTTCTGCCTTTTTTTTACTCACAAATGGTAGTCAACTTTGTTTCCAAGCTTCTTTAAATTTCTTAAAGAAATTAATGACTTTTTATCATCGATCTGAGACTCATCTGAGAAGAACAGCCGATTGCAAAGAATTTAGAGGAAGGTGCTAAATTTGCAACTTACTCACCCTCCAGAACTGTAAGTGTTCACACTGAAAGCGACATTGCAAAATCAGGCACAGGTAGGGTAGCGATCGCATGAAGAACTACGATTTCGAAACGATCAGGAATGGACCTTCAGTAATGAAAAATCAGTTAGGCAACAACGAATAGATTTCAGACTGTAACGGTTATCTTAATGTCAACCAAAAGAGCGCTTTGAAATGTGCACTATTGCTTAATGTAGCATGAAACGGAAATAAATGCTCCGTTTTTTGGTAGACCATGATTTAACACTGGACAGACGTGAAACAGTAATATTCAAGAAATATTCATGTTATATTCTGAGGCGTTATATAGCATGGACCTTTAGTGGGCAAATCACGTCGAGCAAATGCTTACTTGAGTGTAGCAAAGGGTGAGTGTAACAAAGGGTGAGTGTAGCAAAGGGTGAGTGTAGCAAAGGGTGAGTGTAGCAAAGGGTGAGTGTAGCAAAGGGTGAGTGTAGCAAAGGGTGAGTGTAGCTGTCACGAGAAATGAGTCCTGCCCCCTCATTAATTTACATTAACAAGGAGACCGAGTTCTCGGAAATGAGGAATTGGCATACCTCCATGAAATCATGAAATACACAAAAATACAGGCAAACCAAAAATACACGATTAATTGAATTAAAAAAGGATGTAACATATACTAAAACAAGGACGGTACTCACCGATGTGAAGGAATACCACTTACGCAAGCGCGGTCCTATGCGCACCTTTGACGATGAAAGATGTTGCTTCCGACATTGGGTATATTATACACCATGTGAATTTCGCATAATTTTATGATTACGGCAGTGAGTCATCCAACACGTTTAGGAAGCTAACATACAATGGGCATATTATAAAGAATGTTGCAATATCAATTCCTCAAGCCTACTACCCTTTGCAACACACAAACCCCACTAACGGGATTGGATGGCCAGCCAGCCCTCTTTACGTTAGCTACACCTCTAAACATGATAGAATTAAACCTATTTTATCATTACGTTTCCAACAGCACAGGACACGGTCATAGCTTCAAATCACACGATGCATTCTCAAGCACAGCTTCAGTTCAAATTCCCTGAGCTATGCACAGATCAGCAAATGTCTTTTGAACTGTATTCACAGCTTCAAGTAGGTTCCTCTTATGTGGAAGTGCAACCAAAGGCGATGATTTTCTATGGAGAACTGTAAAGAACCGCCCTCCTGCAAGGATTACAAAATTTACCCATTACTTTGATTGAAAAAATGTGCTCATTTAAACATTTAGTGTTTACTTTATATGACATTGACTTTTCATTACATATATTTCGAATAGCATCTCTTGTACAACCTGAACTAACTCTCACCCACCCAACGACGTTTGATCTTTATTTCTCTGATTTCATGTCTCGACCACGGAGGTCTTTGTGTGAGACTTCTTTTGGAAAGAGAGGAATTTTAATTAAATTTTGACAAGTATAATTACATTCCGACGCACGCTATGTGGTTTCACGCATTTCCAGAGTGTATTTTTCAGTATAACTTTATTTTCACCACCTCCTATTTGTACGGTATTACTGTCAACACATACTTTCTCCGACGGTTCTCGACGCAAGACTAAACCTATTCCATAAGCTACATCTAAGTATGCTTGAGGGCTGCCTTCTATTCGCACTTGCCCAATCGTACTTCTCACGGGGCTTCATAAGTGCCCGGCTACACATCTCTAACTGGTGGTCCTCGAGCTGGTATGTTTCCATTTGCTGTTAAACTGCTGTAACAAGCCCTCTGTGATCCCCGCCTTCTCTCGAGAGTCACCGTTGCCCAGAAAATTGTTGCTATGGTTACCCTCTGCTCCTACAATTCTCAAGTGTTGGTCACAAATCCCTGTCAAACCCTTGTGGCTAGGCTCCTACGACCGTTGGGGCTCTTCCTCTCATGCCTCCCCAAAAATCTTTACTAATCATAACATGTTCATGTTTCCCACGACTCCTCACAGGACCGTTTGGCTCGGCCATAAATTTTTTTGCCGTATGTGATCAAAGAACACTAACTCTCTGTCCAAGCCTCTCGAGCTATTGATTGCAAAATCCTAGCCAAGCCAAACATCAGCACAAACTCAGACACATGTGAAATACAAACCCCCAGGCACACAACATTTTGAAGCGATACGCTCGTGCTGTTGGAATACATAGTTTTTTATGTGCGCCAAGATATCAACGAATCTTACAGTATGCAACAAAAAACGCGAAGCAAAACACAATAAAAGGACACAATAAAAGAAATCTAGTAAATATTTCGTGGAATTCTCCAGAAATTCACCAAATTAAATGTTTTCTAACATCCCCCACCTTTACAGAAAAAAAATTTACTTTACAATTTTTCTTTCTTCTCCATTAGCCTTATGCTATTCATTCGAACAGTTAGTGCTGAAGTCTCAGCTAACTTAAGACACACATGGTAACCTCTACTTTGGCACATATTATCCTTAACTTTAATTCCGCAGAAAATAGAGATACATTACAATTAAGAATCCTACTCATTGCTATCAGCAACAGTGTGATATATCGTTTGGCATTCATGTACCCGATGTGTCATTCGAATTCCACCCGACGCTATCTCTTAATATTCTATTTCGCATGTTAATAAAGATGCCGTAAAACATAGCTTCAGTATCCAAATGTAAATATTTGCCTATTTAGTAGCTTTACAGGAAAATTGCATTCTGGTTTCAGAAAGCCCTGCGGAGCATAAATGTCACGACGCAAGTTCCACATTACTAAAGTTATATTTCAATGCACAATCATTTTAAAGCATTTTTTTGAACGCTAGTACATCATGGCGACCTACCTAAATTATCGGAATAAATTTTTAATTTCTGCTTCCATCCTTAGGGTTGACACTTCGTTTCTGATTTATCGAGGTTTCGAAAACTTTTCGTCTTCTAAATTTTTCTTGTTAATTGCAGACGCAGGCGGCAGCCCGCAGCTGCTCGACCAAGACCCTAAATCAATTAGTTTGCGTGCTTCCAGCATTCCTTTGCAAAATGATCTCGAATTTTCAGCCATTCGTCCGTAGTCGCCGTTTTTTCAACGTAATGCTTGAATCTCTCATATCTTTAAATACTTCCAATTCAAATTCGATGTCTCCCCTATGTTGTAACGTTGCAATTTGCCCTTCGTTCATGTAAATGTCGTCTGTATGGCTCTCAATTGTTTCTCAACTGACTGTGGTTTCGCTTGCTCCTCATGTGATAAGTATTACTGTCATTTCTGTGCTGAAAGAATATCTGCTCTAAACTACTGAAAAAAAATTTAACTCCTTAAGTCTGAAGAAAAGAAATGCACAAAATCTACGTAAACTTTGAATTCATTTCTCAGGGAACAAAACTGTTCGAATGCAAAATATGCGAGACCATTAGGTACAAAAATTTGCTCCTACAAATACTTGTGCACTAAGTAGAATATCATTTCAAAATTCAATTGAATGTAATACATTTCATTTATAAACTTTACGGAAAATAAATTTTTCTTTCATTTTGCTGCAAAATAGTTCCCGTGGAATGGTGCACCACAAAACGTCAAGAATTATTCCTCATTGGGGTCCTAGCTTTAAGAAATTATGCTTGGCATCGGCTCCCGTACGAAAAAATAATGGAATTTCGCAGCTAACCTCTAAGTTGTGAAGAAGCGTGTAATGCATTAGCTTCCTTGCTGACGGAGCTTTACTAGCTAGATCACTGGCAATTTATTGAATGGTTTCTTGTCCAGCAACCAAGTCCCAACTGACACTAGATTATAAGTTAGTTTCAGCCTCCCTTACCTCAACAAAGATTTTCTAAGGGAGGAAGGATGATAAAAGCACCATTCAGTAAGGAGTTGAGGGAACGCGGAATCTATGCACAAGGTTTCCGTACGGGATCCCGTGCGCATAGAAACCGTAAGCGGAGAAAGAAGGTTAGGAAACAAGATAAAAGTTGGAGAAGAAAGTCAGAGGTACTGAGTAACAGCAAACAAACATCGGCATCTTAGGATGCTTTATTTCCAATCAAGCCTGATACAAATGATCTTGAGCATTGGTTTTTCAAATGCCTTATAACTAACACTATATATAGGACACCATGACGGTTTCCCCCTTAAAGCCGGTACCCATTTCCGACACCTGGGTTGAGTAGGGTATTGTGCTTGAGCTTTCCCTTATACCCAACGGGGAAAATCGCCGGGCCAGCGCCGGGATACGAACCCTCGACTCCTACATGCAAGGGCAATCCCTTAACCACTGTGCCACAGCGAGCACAGCAGTGAACCAAAAAAAAAAAGGGTTCTGAACAAAGCAAAAAAAACATACTTCAACACAGAGACAGCGTAGCCAATTTCCAGCTCAGGACCTAACATTTTCCCCCAGTGAGGGCAACAAAGGAGATTTCAAAAGAGAAAAGAGAAGAGACCATTTGCTATCGACTGTTGAAAACAAGCAATCTGTGCACAAGGTGTGTTCCCACGCAGGTTACCCTGCACATAGAAATAGCAAGGTAAGAAAGAAGAGAAAAGAGAAAAAAAAACATCTTATTTCCAATAAAGTTCAAACATGAAACGTTGGACATTGGTTTTTCAAATATATTAACATTAGCATCATTAGTTGATAATTACACATTGATCTCGTAATACCCATGAAAAATGTTGAAACCAAAACAAAATGAGACAGAAAAGCACAACAAAAACGAGTTCCCTTCATTGCGTAATCTGATTTTGACAGTGCAGCTAAATGTAAGTAACTAAGAAAACACAATCCTTGTAACGCTTAGTTGAAAAATACTTTCGTTAGTTCGCACTTATATTGAAATAAAAGCGAAAATCGCATTCAAATACCTTAACTTAGAAATCCTTAATTGCTATTCATACATGGTTATCGTAATACCCATGTTAATTGTCGAAACAAATAATTCGGAGAAAAGCACGAAAAGTAATGCGTTCCCTTCTTTGCAGTGGTCGAATTTTGGTTATGCATTTAAATACAAGTGACTAAGAAGACATAATCCCTGTGACACATATTTAAAAACACTCTCGTTACGGCGCACGTGTATTGGAATATGAGCAAACGAACATAGGAACTAGTGATTGGAGGGATTAATGTTGAGTAAAATGGCCAGATTTTAAATTATTTTGCGTCTAAGACGATGAGATCGACATAGAGGACAATTTTCTCTTTTTCGTTCTCATGTATCGACCAGCATGCCAAAATAATGAGCTCGAAAGGAATAAAATATTTTACCATAAAACAAATTTATAATATTTACTAACTAAGCTGATAATACTGACACAAAAGAGTTCACCGGAGTTAGAGACTTGAGGATGATTGTACAATGGTAACCATAACATTTGCAGCATAGCTGGAACAGTACGAAAAGTTAACTACCGAAAATAGTTTTGTCTTAATGCACTCACGAGCGCAAGAAAGTAAAAATAACCAATGAATTTCGTCGCATTTTCAAACGTTTTAATATAAGCGCAAAATGCTTAGAAATATCTCAAAATTTAGACCCTGACTTGGCTTTTACACATGGGGATGTCAATTGTTAATTGTTGAAACAAATGGTTGGGAGGAAGGCACTGAAAAATGCGTTTCCTTCGTTGCGTTGGTCTGATTTTGACAATGCATTTTATTACTAGTGTGAAAAAGAGATAAAAATTGAGAACAGCAAAGTGAGCACGTAAGAGAAGTCCCTAAAGTTTACCTATTACCTGAGGTAACCTAACAGCATCTCCCTTAAAACCGCCAGTCCACATTGCACGGGATAGAAGATTGAAAATAACAAATAAAAACCGTTTATTTCCAGTAAAGATGATACATAGATAAACTCAACTAACCTAAGCCCCCCTATCCTATGCCCCCCTCTCCTATGCCCCCCTTTNCCTATGCCCCCCTCTCCTACGCCCCCCTATCCTATGCCCCCCTGAGAGAAGGTGCGAGTAATTGATTGTTGGGAATTTTAAAACATTTGAAAATTATTCACTAACTTCACTGACTCAAATTTAGATGACAGGATCGTTCGTTTCAGTAATGAATCCAATGACGACAGCGGTGCAGAAATTACTCTATAATCAATAACACTAAAATTAAAAACTTTTAATTTGATAGCTGTGATATTGAACTCAATATTCAAGAATCAAAACGAAAATGTGAAAACCTTGGGATGTTTCGAACAAACACATATTAGACGCTTACAGGTAGGAAATAATTTGAGTTACTGTAACATGAAATAAGAATGGTGATTTTCAAGGCAGAGTGAGAGCAGATATCAAACAATGTAAACAATTTAAACAATTTATTTACCACAGGTGATACAGAGGTAGAATATATCTTAAGTCTAGTACAATGGTCAAATTTGAGTATAGCTACCTGTGGGCCCGAATAAGTTCAGCGACTTCTGGGGCATCCTACCATCAACGTTATTCTAAGTCGTACAATAGTGCGCTAATTATAATTATAATAATAATAATATGAATAATAACAATATTTCAAATAAATAATGCAAACTTCAGGGACAGGCAGGCAAACGCTTTCTCACGAATACCAAATATTTCAAAACTACTTTTCGAAACACTTATGCTGAAAGTTCAACCTTGATACCCAGTTTTACATTTTCGTTTCTGAGAAATTATCTGATGGAAAAAGAAACGATTATCAGAAAAGAAGACGTTTCATAAAACGAACTTTATAATAACTATTCAAAATGCCTGTCCTTTGCGCCAGGGCAGATCTTTTTCCCTCATGCGAATGGATTGCTGGACACGATGCTGAAGTTCTCCTGTAATGTTACCTGCAGCAACCGAAGTCCTTGCGACGAGATCCATCTCAGACCCCACCGGTGATTCGTCAATCAATGGTTTCATGTAACTCCTGAGTGAGAAATCAGAAGGACTTATGTCTGGAGATCGTGGGGCTCAGCAACTGGTCTATTACACCCTATTCTCCAATTCAGAGAGGCGTCGTTCAGATACCGGCGAGTATTCCTGTTGAAATACGCCGGAGCTACGTCGCGCTGAAACCATATTTGATGCATGGTGCATAATAACTATAGCAGCACATCGCCTAGCAGTAGAAGTAACTCATCTTGATCATATAAACGTAGTTTAAACTAGTCCATTACAGGAGACGGCGTCATAAATGGCCCAATAAGATAATCGCGACAATATCAGCCCCTCTTTGACACTTGACAATGTAGGTCAAGCCGACGCACTTCATGAGGATTATCCTCTACCCAGTTGTGCAAGTTGCATGTGTTCTCAGCGTTTCGTTGTATCTGAGAGTGGCCTCATCGGTTATTATAAAATACCTCAAAAATTTTCATTGTCCCTTTCTTGCCTAAGGCATCAACGTGCAAACTATACACGAGCGTTGAATTCTTTCAGGAACAAATCCTTGATTTCCTGGAATGGTAAAGTTGTAGATGGTTGTCAATGAAAACATGTCATACGTCAACGTGGTTGAGTTCGAACGAATTTTTCGTACACGAGCTGCTGCCAAGTAAACCTACTGAAAGTTAGGTAATTTCTAAAATTTCTGGCATGGTAAAGATCTAGTTTTTGTTCAGACAACATGCCAAACGTCGACATGGTTTGGTTAGTGCTGCAGCTCGGGTGCTCGCGTAAGGCCAGTCATGGAAATATGGTGGCTCTTCGTTCTCAACTGCATCACGAAATTCCCTGGGCTGACCATCATCTCTCCTGCACTCGTTGTAGCTTCCATGTGCACGTAGATGACGATGTATGTATGTATGTGAATGTGCAATATTCTCGGAAATATCGATCTGGAAAACGACCCTGACACAACCCATGGCAGCGCCTCTAGCGTTGCAGTTGTCTGCACCGTAAACTGGGCGCATGTCATCATTACTTTTTGACAACCAGGCTGTGGTATAAACACGATGTCTCAGCGTGAACTGGTTCCTAAACGCCAAGCATTTCAGTGTTGCCAAGTTTGATGATATTATCATCAATTGTTAAATTTACATTTTAGGTGCACGAAAATGTGACAAACTGCGCCTGAAAATTAAAACTTCAAGTCCCAGTGTCTTGAAAACTAAGAAAATGTAAAAATTCTTTTGAGGGAAAAGTGTTTATTTTGCGTTGTTCTACCTATTTTCAGAATGTGTACCGTTTTTTTAACGTCTTTTATTCACTTTAACTATGGACCTCTAGGGGGGATACAAGAAATTATTGCCATCGTGTTGTGCAAATTAAGGAGAAGCAAAATGGAGTCAAGCTCAGTGAGAAGAAGAGCTTTATCTTTTGCCTCGTCTCCCCGTTTTCTGTGTTTGCCATCACCACCAGCGTGCGTGTGGTCTGGAGCGAACACCACGGGTAGCGAACTGGGACCCAGCTAGGGTCTGGCTAGTTCAGAGTCTGATGCTTAACCGACTGTCAGGGATTCCCAAAATAAACGATCCGGATTGCTGACATCAGAATCCTACTTCTTTCTGTTCTTGCGACGTGACCTCTTGGTGTCTGTTCCTATTACCTTCACTCTCTCATAGGTGTCTTCAGAGCCAGGCGTCACTGGTCGACACCTCAAGGAGCCTGTTCCGTAGCTGATGCCTGATCGCTGTTTGTCCTACTTGCTTCATCTTCGGGCTTCGGTCGTGCTACCCAATGGAGTGTATATTCTTCTGGTATCATTTATTCTGGGGACGGGATCTAAATTTGATGGATGTGATTTCTAATGCTACTAATTCAATGTACTTAATTATTTGCGAAAATGTAATAACTTCTGTCTGTAAAATTAAAGTCTAGTAATTAACTCGTGTCAAATCCCGTATCGTTTGGAAGTTTAAGAGGTGGCTGGAACTCTAACAAATGCAGCAGTTGTAAATTAGGTCAGCCGTTGGCTTCGACAAGCGACCAAACCCCACACCGACCTTGCCAGCGAGAAGACCTTCTAGGTGTGTCTCATTAAAATTACCTCTCCCGTGAGGAAGATGTGAGGTCTCGAGCTAAATGCTAAGTAGGCCTTCCTTTTGCTGGAATTAAACGGTTTTTTGTTTGGTGTCTGACCATCTTTTTCGGTTCATTACTTTTTTAAGCCCCTATTGCTTTTTTCTTTAACTCTTATTTTACTTCACGTACTTCAATCAAAATTGCAGTTTATTTACTCAAGGTATGAGAACACACATTGTGCATAGATTCCCTGCTCCTTTAATTCCATGCTAAATAGAGCCTTCCTTCTTCCTTTCCTGAGAACCCCATTGCTGTGTTAGGGAAGGCTTAATCCAACTCCTTATCCTCTTTTAAATTCACGGTTTGTAAATTGTTAGGCATTTTCAATCATTACTGTGTAAGATCAGCTAATTTCACGTGTTGTAACTCTAAATTATGAGTATTCACATCTTTCATATTGCCGCAATAATAATTCCATCACTCGCGAGCATGGAATTAAGCTTAGCTATTTTCCGGTCTACAATAATGTCAAATATTAATGATACTGGAAAGTGATACTAGTATCAAATACAGCGAATGATCGAAGTTCATTCGCGTGTCCGGGTACATACCTTGCATGTGTAAGTTTCTAACAAACTTTTCCATCCAAAATCAAACTTTGGTGGTACCGATGAATCTTTCAGCGGGAAACAGCTATTGTGTGTATGGGAATTTGCACCCACTCACAGGGAGAATATGTGAGGAACCGAACTAAAGGTTATGTAGGCCTTCCTTTTGTCAAAATATAATAGTTTTTTGTTTTCTTTCGAACCATGTTTTCTCGATTCACTGCTGTCCTGTTTTTCAGCACCTACCACTTTCTTTTCAACCTTTTATCTGATTTCATAAGGTGAGCGTCCCCCATACGGACCTTTTTTTTATTATTGAACCTAGAGCAATGAAATTTGGTATACTGTTAGGAAATGCAATTTGGAATCGTTTATCTCTTATGAAAAAATGCGATTTTCTTGAAAAGAAAATGGGAAGTCAAAGAAAACGATATTTTAAGGGGGGGTTTTCAAAAATCTTCTCCTCGTACAGTTTTTGAGCTACAGTGATTATTTTGGTTTCATTGGATGCAGAAAGACAAGGACTTTAATAGTTGATATAACACGTTGCATAAATTTCCAGTTTTATATGAAAAAAATGAAAAAATTTGAGAGCGAACTCCGTTTTCGAAAAAATGCGGATTCATGACGTCATAACGTATGAACTAGAAGTTAGTGTGAAATAATTTATAGCAACTTTAAAAGCCCTAGTTTTTCCGCATCCAATGATACTAAAATCATTACTGTAGCTCAAAAACTGTAGGAGGAGAAGGATTTTGAACCCCCACATTCCGATCCTCTAAAAAAAGGCAAATTAGGTAAACATGAACAATTATAATTTTTTTCATTATTATATGTAGGGTCAGCTAGGACCCTAGAAATCATTATACAGTAGTAAATAGACATAAAAGATGACATAGCAACGTCGCACCGTGAAGAAATAGCAAAGGGGAGGTGTAACATGATGAAATACAACTTCAAATTCTGCAGTAATTAATAAAACCATTTGAACTCGATAACGAACGCTTCTACTCAGAATTTTTTCAAACGAAATTTCATTCGTACAAAAATAATTTGGTCAACAGGTCTACTCTGAAATGCAGCATACTGAACTTCGCTTCAAGTTTCTTATCGCACATCGTTGTCCCTACAGCTGTTAAACCAGGCTTGCTGCACGTACCGCATGATAATGAATATAGTTCTTCACTAAAATCGAATCTTATTCTTCGAACTGTACGATGAAATTCTCAAATTTTGCTGAGCTGTCCTACTCTACTTTGATTCTTCTGTATGAATTATCGTTCGATGAATGAATCGCAAGGAATTCAAGAACGCCAGATAGGAGAAAACCCCTTTTTTTATGGATCAATTAGAACGAGTGTCTCGCTGATATTACCAGTTCTCATATGGGGTGGCGGGAAGGTCTTTGACTGGAGAGTTGCCCCCCATACACGAGGTGGTGTCGGTCAGGGACGTCCTCAGGTCGGGGTCGCTCAGGACCAACCAGGCTATCTCGCAGCCACGCAAAAGGGGATTGTCTGCAAAATTCAAGGAGGTATTAAGCTTTGAGAAATTTCGTTTTGGAGCCTCATGACGAGGGTAAAAAGCTGAATATTAAAGAGGATAATACGATACTTGTGAACTCGTGCAGCTCAACTTGGACTAAATTATCTAACTTACCATAGCCGGCCTACAATGTTTCTGCATATCTACAAAATATCGAAACTTTTGCTGTAATTGTCGAAATCTCCAAGTTTTACATTTCTGTTACCAGCGGTACAACCCACATGTGGTAGAATCGCCAGTTTTACTTGCTGTGGAAAATATAATTTAAGTGGCAAGCTCAGTCGACCGGTATGAACATATCTGGGATGTTTTTTATGTGTTCATCACGAGGTATAGGATAGGAAATGGATTTAGGTTGGTAACTTTTTTCATCGCATGGTACAGGGCCTACCACCCCAGGGAGTGCACTCCAAGGTTACCTCAACTAATAGGCCTTCGGGACTTCCACAATTCGAGCTCACGTTGTTTCTTTCAGTTTTTATACCTCCTTCGACCTTATACATAGGTGTAGAAACACACCTAATGCATAAAACCCTTGTTCCCTTAACTTCAGACCAAACAGTGTCTTCCTCCTTTCTCTCTAGAGAACACCGTTTATGTATTTCGGGAGGCTATAATTTACAATCTAGCATTTTACTTGCAAAAAGTAAGCGTTCTGAATTTTCGTTCAATTGTTTGAATGTTTGTTTGAAAGTTAGTTAGTCAGAAGACTAGTTTCGAGTGTCCGAAGCACCTTCTAAGCGCCTAAGAATAATTGACGCTTCCTTCATTAGCTTTTCGTTTTTGCGCCAGTACAGCCATTACCCAGAGTTTTGAGTTGACGTTATTTGACTTTGATTAGTCAGTTATATGCGAAAGCCTCACCACTCAGGTCGATGGAATTTTCTTGTGGAAGTTGGGCGAAAATATCTGCCCAGACTTGTTCATCCAACGACGTGATGGAGTTCTGTTGCATACGTAAAACTGCATTTGTACTGTCCGAGAATCCTGTGAGGGAAAAATAATTTTCTGCATTAAAGATCATGCAAATGAAAGCCTGTCTAGATCCCACGTTTGTTAAAATATGAGATATAACGCTTAGTAACTGGAAGACAGATCGCCAGTCACTTTATAATTCTAGCAAAATCGGCAATCAAACTTACCTTTCACAAATTCGGGGTGAAGAATGCTTATGTTGTTATTAGCAAAATCTGCTGTTACGAGCGTTTCAGCTTCAGCAACGATTGGGTTTGTCTGAATTTCGCTGATTAAATTAGATCCGAAATCGACGTAATTGATGTCCTGCAGTCCGGTAAACATGCCGATTGGACCATCTTCGTATACGGGAACTTCCTTGATTTTTCCATTTCGGAGTTGCACGCGCTGAATTGCAGGGCAATTTCGAACAAACTCGGGAAACAACATGAGCTCAGGGTTCGAATTTAAATTTATGATCTTGAGAGACCCTGAGTCGATTGGAAAAATTTTTGTGTCAAATTTATTTGATTGCAGATAAAGTGACGTCAGGGATGTGTAATCTCCGAGTGCTTCAAAAGGAAAGTTCGAAATTTGATTGGACTGAAGATGAAGGCTCACAAGTGTGTCATGAGAAGCGCCAAATACTGCCCCTGATATACTAGCGATACTCGTTCCAATAATTGTAATTGTTTCGAAGCTAATTTCACTACCAAGCGCCCCGGCAGGCAAAGAAGTTAGCTCACAGTCATCGCAATCAGACTGGTCGATAGTCAGTGAATAGAATGTCGTGAAGGAAAAGGGAGCGCTGAAGACAGCTGTCAGCTCTTCTAAGGTTTTAGCCTCTGAACAGTCCAAATAGTACTCCGTCAGTTGATCATTGTACGTGCAAATGCATGGTAGGATGTCTTCGTCTTCTGGGCAGGGAAACTCTCTCGTTTGGATGCCATCGCGGAGATCTATCCTACCAGCACAGACCAGCTGGGCCAAAAGCACCACTAGGCAGAACTGCAAAAGTAAAGGAGACCGAGCCATTTTCTCGTTGCGTTCTTTCCATCGCTAATGACAGGTGCAGTTCGGAATACTGCTTTATATGAAGCTGTTCACTGGGAAATGCCGTCTGTGCAAAATATGTGCGTGTGCGTGTTCCCAAGATATTTGCTCCTACAATGGCTAGAAAATCACTTTTTTAAATTTCATGGTACAGTAACACAAAGTTTCCTACCTGTAAGCGTCTAAGCAGATTGTTCGAAATGTCCCAATGTTTTCACGTTTTAATTTTGATTATTGAATATTGTGTTCAATATCGCAGCTACCAAATAGATAATTTGTTTAAATCCTAGTGTTATTGATAATAGAGTGATTTCTGCACCGCTGTCGTCATTGGATTTATTATTAAAATGAACGAATCTGTCATCTCAATCAGTGCAGTAAGTGAAGAATTTCCCAATAATTCAAAATTTCCAACCATCACTCGTACCTCCCCTCAACGAGGCTTAGGTTAGTTGGGTTTGTCTATTACATTCTATGGGAGCTGACGGCCTTAGGAGAGATGCTGTTAGGCTACCTCAGGTAACAGATAAGCCTTAGGGACGCCTGTCTCTCATGTCCACTTTGTTTCTTTCAGTTTTCATCTCTTCTTCACTATCTCTTCTTTGCCTTTTCTTCCTATTCTTTCTCACCTTGCCGTTTCTATGCGTATGGTAAACTGCGCGGTAACGCACCTTGTGAACAGATTACCCGTTTTCTACAGTCGATCGCGAATGGTCTTTTCTCATTTCTCTCTTGAGATCTCCTTTGTTGAACATTCAGGGTGAAAAAGTGAGGTCTGAGCTGAAAGTGAGCTAGGCTGTCTTTTTTATGAAATAATAGTTTTTTATTCGTTTAGGACTATCTTTTTTCGCCTCCCTGCTTGGCTGTTTTTCAGTACCTCTGACTTTCTTCTTCAACTTTTATCTTGTTTCCAAATTATCTTTCTCAACTTACTGTTTTTATACGCATAGGATTCAGCGCGGGAACGCACCTTGTGTATAGATTCCTCGTAGGGTTTGCATCCCGGAATCCCGCATGATTTGGGGCTGAAATTTCCCGGTCCGGGAATTCCTTTTTTTCCGGGAATTCCCGGGATTCTAAATAATTTTTATATTTTAAAATATGAATGAGAAAATAACTTAAAATCATGCTATTCAATATGATTAATCAATTGGCAAGCTCAAAATAGGACTTTAGTTTTATAATATTATTACAATTTACATCAATACAGTGTAGTCTACACTATCTCCTAATTAGGGCCCGGATTTCTAGTCCTAATAAAGTGGTTAAATTATCGCCGAAAATATGATCAAAATTGCGTTAAAAAAGTTGAAAGTGCAGGTATAATTTCAAAATAGTTTTTATTTCCAGCAAAATAGTTCTTATATGTAGCTCAATTTGTAGCGGGTATCAAACTTTGAAAGTTTAGGCTACAATTTAGCAGTTTTTATCATCTGCTGCTATAAAAAAAACATATTTTTTTACAAGCCGGACTTGTAAAAATAACATTGTAGGCTACAATTTAGAAGTTTTTATCATCTGCTGCTAAAAAAAAGAAATTTTTTTACAAGCCGGACTTGCGAATGAAAATGTCAAGATAACGGAATAGAGGCAGCGCATCAGATACAAACTGCAAGAAATCATCTTAAATTGAGCCTATTTTTATCACTCGGAAAAATTTCCATTGTTTTAAATTATCCTATTTTGCGTTAAAACAAAACCACAATGTCCATTACATTGTCCAGTAACCAGTATATAAATTTATTGCACTCGCTAAATGATTCAAAAATAGATCTTTCACTACCACAGAGGGCGTTTCTTTGAATAGAAGGAAATTAAAAATACAAATAAACGAATGAAGTAATTTTTGTGTATGGTTGTTTACGGGTTTCTAGATGAGCGTGTTGTGTTGCGCGATGTTTTTTATGAATTACTTTGTGACTAACGGTTCCTCACCATTTGATAATCATTTTCGACCCCTCAGGGGGATACAATTATTGTATCTATGGGAATTAGCGCTCCCAGGGGGGCAATGTGAGGGC
>JACJUY010006557.1:0-11491 GCA_014220935.1 Platorchestia sp. MABIK
TCACACCATATAATGCTACAATATACACTGTCACACCATATAATGCAACAATATGAACTGTCCTACCGTATAATGCTACAATATACACTGTCACACCATATAATGCTACAATATACACTGTCACACCATATAATGCTACAATATACACTGTCACACCATATAATGCAACAATATGAACTGTCCTACCGTATAATGTTACAATATACACTGTCACACCATATAATGCTTCAATATACGCTGTCACAACATATATGATGCCACAAAATACAATATCTCATATATTGCTACAAAATACACTGTCAAACCTTATAATGCTATAAAATGCACTGTCACACCAAGCAATGATACAATATACCCTGCAACACAATCCAATCCTACAAAAGATGATGTAAAGGCAGCCCTCTACCGCAAAATTCTGAGTGAAAAATACCAAAAGTTTCTTCAAAACAGAATTAGATATCACATACGAGTATTTGGCACCTCCCGTGATTTTCCCTCATGTGAAACTCGTTTAAAAAATGTGTCATTATTGCGCAATTGTACTGCAATTAACCTCTTCATTGTTGTATATTTTGGCAAGAAGTTGTCAAGGAACAAAAGCGTGTCATTGCGCTTTGGATTATGGATTCCTAATTCAAAAATTAAAATTAATAATTAAAAACAGTGATCACTCTAGTACGTTGGGAGTAGCTCTGCTCACAAAATGTTCCAGCGGTTTCAGAATAGATCAAATGGAATCCAATCGCTTTCTTAGAATTATTAATTTCTGAATCTCCACTGCACCTCTCGCCAACATGCATCGGTAAATTCTCTCAATTTCATGCGAGTGTGCTAAACTGCAGAGTTATTGTAATATTCTGGTTTTTATCCATTCTAATCTAACACTTTCAAACGTCTTCATATTTATTATAGTCACTTGCGTTCATGAAAATGTTTGACGACAAGTTTATGGTAATTATAAAAAGAAAGAAACTGAGGAAAAATAAGTGACATCCAATAAAATTGGAATATAAGATGCATAATATTGGTTTTTAAAAAGTCTTCACGTAAAGGTCCTTAATTGGAACACGTACATGGGTGTTATATGAGCCCTTGTCAGTGTTTGTGTCAAACAAAGTATTGAAAGAGAAACATAAAAATGTGTTCCCATGGTCAAGTTACTCTAAATTTGATTGCATAAAAGACTTCGTCATTCGATGGTCAGATTACGACAGATTACTCAAGGTAATCAGGATTGCGTGTCAGTATTATTCAACAAACAATCCTGTTACAGCCTCCCAGATCATCACGAGGACCCTCACATGCTTCACCAGCGGAAGGTACAGCAATCCGGATCTGAGGTTTTCCTTGATATTTAAAACGCTTAGTACCGAAAACACATAATGGATATTGTCAAAGGAAAAAGTACATCCCATTCATTAAGTGTTCTTATAAAATCATTCAATTCGATTTATCCAACATGAGGACGCTTCTCCAGCCCACCATCAATGTAACACTTTGACGGCGACGTGAGCCATATTTGGTCACTGAGGGAGTTTTCATTATGCTGCTGACCAACCAGCAGTCACCAACTCAATTTTCAGAAATACCTAATCAAAACTAAATTAAAACATGGTCCAGTTAATGCTTTGTATTTTCAATAATGATTACTAAAATTAATTTTAAATTAGAATTGAATATTAAACTTCAGTTTCACTTGATGCAGTCAAAGTCTTAAGCTTCACGATAACTTGTGCTGGTGAAGGAAATAAAATTTCTCTATTATTTTGTAATAGAGAGATGGATTACTCGGGATGCATCGCTTTTAAAAGAATGCTTAGCAATCGTCTCGCTCAAAAGCAAACCTGGGCTGATGTATTTTCCTTCACACCGTTTTATTTAGGACTGTGTTCCTAACATTAACAATACTTCCAAAGCTTCAGAAGCTTATGAAAATCAAAACTCAGACACATTAATCCTGTATGATTATAACGTTCTATCTTTTCATCTATTTCCGGGAATTCCTCGTAAGCTCTGCAAGTATTGTGACTAATTCTTTGGTCTTCAGTACATATGTGCAGGGGCTTCAAGTTATGGTGTCTGGGCACTAACGAGAGTGTTTTTCAACCATGCCATTACGAAGATTATGTTTTCTTAGTTACTTATATTTAAACTGTCAAAACCAGATTACGCAACGATGGGAGCTCATTTTTGTTGTGCTTTTCTGTCAATCATTTTTTGTTTCGACACTTTACAAGACATTTCATTACGATACCAATGTCTAGTTGTCAACTAGGGATGTTGATGTTAAGATATTTTAAAAACCAATTTTAAATATTTCATGTTTCAACTCTATTGGAAATAAACTGTTTTTCTTTTTTTCTTTCTGTGGTATACTCACGCGTAAGCTCCGCAAGTGTTGTTGCTTATTCTTTGGTCTTCAGTAGATGTATACAGGGGCTTCATGCTATGGTGTCTGCAATATACTTACGAGTAAGCTCTGCAAGTATTGTTGCTGATGAAGAACATTTGGTCGGATGCCGTGAAGTAGTTGTTGAGGCGCTCCATCCCGTGGTCTGTGGCCGCCACTCTGCCCACACCGTACGTCTTTTCGTACACCTCCTCCAACTCCACCACTACCGGATCCGGCACCTGGTGTAAAAAAACAATGATTTATTCCAATCAAGGTTGATGCATTTCATGTTGCGCATTGGTTTTTCAAAAACCTCAGAACTAACATCAGGATGCAATGACGGTTACCCCCGGTCGAACCAGTACCCATTTACGACACCTGGGTGGAGTGGGGAATTGTGGCTGAGTTCTCCCTTTTCCCAACTGGGAGAATCACCGGGCGGCACTGCCTGGATTAGAACTAGCGACCTCTAAACCACTCGACTACAGTGAACACTTGCGCTGACATACACGACACACATGGATAGTATTTAAAAATGTTAAGTACACCTGGAAACCCCGACTATTTTTTGAAAAGTATCTTGATCGCTTATTTCTTGTCAAAATAGTGTCCTTAAATGCATTTTGATGTTCATTGCAGGGCAGTTCCTTCATCATTCTAATGTCAGTGACAACCTGGCGCCAGCGCCCGTCACATGAAGATGATTTTAAAAACTAACGGCAATGCGAGCGAAAAAAAAACACAAATAACTTCACTCTCTATCGATCCCGCCTAACAGGAACATTAACAGCACAAACGACTAACCGGTTCAAAATTATTTGGCGCTGTATATAGGATGACTTTCGATTGTGTGCGACTTCTGATGAAATATAAATTTAAGAAAAGTTTCGCTGTACAGGAAGCGGGATTGGTGCAGGACATTCGCCTGATCAGTTGTTTGGGTGTTAATTCATGCCCTAACTTCACTCTATAAAATAAGTGTCAGTCGCTCAAAGTGATGTGACTCCAAATGTCAGGTATTCAAAATCCATCTTCAAATTCAGTTGTAAGAGATAACATTGCAAAAATTCGGGGGTGATTTTTACCCTGAAAATCCCATAGGTTAACCCCGTTGTGACCTTGCCACCGAAGAGTGACTGTGACTGCGAGGCCGATGATGAAGTTAGCTTCAAATTACATACAGGAGTCTCTTAGTCGACCGAATTGTAAATTTATGCGTTCAAGGTCTGTGTAAAGTTCATGAAAACTTTGTATCATGTCACCATGCATTCTCCTGATAACATTTTTGAATCAAACAGGAGTCTCTTATAGTCGACCGAACAGTAAATGTATGCGTTCAAGGTCTTTGTGAAGTACATGAACACTTTTTAATGAGCCATTATGTATTCTCCGAACAACATTTTTGCATTTTAACTCTGATTATAATAGCCAAGGAACATGCATCACTCATCGATTTCGCATTTCAAAAATCGGTGCAAACATGAGCAAACAGATGCTCTGCGACCGAGATATGCTGAAGATTTTTTACATACACTAGTGACTTTCCGAACCCATCGCTTAAATTTATACATTTATGTTTTAATGCTTTGACTGCGGCAGTTAAAACTGAAGTTCAACATTCAATTCAAATTTATAGTCAGTTGTAGCAAGCAATGCTTAAAACACCAAACATTAACTGGATCATGTTTTCATTCAGTTTTGATTAGGTATTTCTAAAAATTGAGTTTGTGACTACTGGTTGGTCAGCAGCATAAAAAATACTCCCTCAGTGACCAAATATGGCTCACGTCGCAGTCCAAGTGTTGAACATGGGCATTACCGTTTCAGGAAGCGACATCAAAATTTCTGTGTGGTAGGAGTTCTCAATCGCGGACCAAATGTCCGGAAACTGCGGGTCGTCCGCGAAATGGCCGGCCCCATCGACAGCGCCGCCGCAGCCGAGCTCCATCTCTCCAAGCGTCAAGAGCACGAGGCTCTGTTGAGGAATTTAAAAAATCAAGTTAAACATTTTCATTATTCGCTTCATAAATCTGCAACCAAAAGCTGTTTATCTCTATTTTCTGCATTATTTCTAAAATATGGAATAATACGTTCGTATGAATCACTCACAAAGTGAATACATTTGACTCGGTGAGCAACTTGGAACTTAATTAATTGTGTCATGTGGGAAGAGAGTCGAGTGCTGATTTTTAGCCAGTGAACATTTTTTACAGAGAACATGTAAATGCATATTAGATAATGTCATTTATTTCAGGAGATAATTCATAGTTTCCATGCTGAACTTAATCTAAATTTTCAAATGCTTATAGAGCTACAACAAAAACAAACATCGTAAACGAAATTGAGGCACATTAAGGTACTTATTTACTAGAATACAGGGACGATCCATGTTATTTTCCAGAATACAAGGACTATACATGTTATTTACCAGAATACAAAGACTATCCAAGTTTTTCACCTGAATACAATAACTACCCATTTTATTTACCAGAAAACAAAAACTATCCATGTTCTCCAAGTGGTGTCCGGCGCAGGTATGACAGCTCAGGATACGTCAGTGTTCCATCAGGGGGCGTCAGCAGACCAGGGAACAATAGAGTCGAGGTTATTCGTTGGGTTATCATCTCGTCGATTAGCTATGATTTCTGTCTGGCTCGGTGCGTGTTGGCTCACTATGGCTTTGTATTTGCTACGAGTCTAAATACATTAACAGAGACAATTTTCGTGTATTATTTCTATCAAAATGCATATAATATCTGAAAGTAGGATTTTTCCATTTTTGACGAAAGTTTATCAATTAAACTGTTTGTTTGATCTATCTGACAAGACACGCGCTATTGCAACGCATCAACTAACAATTCTTTTATCTCGACGCTACTCGCATCACCGAGATAACGCCATGGACACCGAAGAATGCACTGAGAATAGCAATCGAGTTTTTGCGCCGTTTGAATAGACGCTTTCGGGAATCTGTTTGCAATTCATATTTCCCCACAAATACCTCAAATTCTATCATATGACTAAAAAGTACTTTCGCTATCATGAAATCTCGACTACAAGAAGTCGGTATTCTTGAAAGCTCCAACTCGAAAATGTGCGGGTAAAATAACGCTGTTCTAAGAAATTCAGAGCACAGTATTTCCAAAATCAAAGTTCGATCAATTGTGTGCAGCACTGAGTAAGGTATTAGAGAGAATGAATATTCAAGTCCTCAGGAAATAAAACTAAATTGTTAGTAAATTGTGGTAGACAGAGGCTGAGTTCATTTTCTTTTAAAAGAAGTTAGAGAAAAATATTAAATTAGGTCTAGAAAAGACGACAACGCGCGTACAAATGGTGATGCGTCAGAAAGAATGAAGTGCCTGCTGCAAATGGTATTGAAATATTTATGTTGAAGTGAAAATATTTTGTGAACATTAAATTGATTCCGCACAAGTCTTCCAAATTTTTCATAATATGGCAGCAAATTGAAGCGACTGTAATGTCCCAACAAACACTAGTTGGGGACGATGTTCTTCAGGAGATGGGAAAAAAGAGAAAATCCCGATCGTTCAATTTCATTTCATGAATGCATAGTTTCTGTACTGATTCCAAATGGCAACAGATACCAGCAAGCTGACTCAATAAGGGCAGAAACATTTACTCAAAAAATTGCAAATACAGACATTGGACACGTAGCTAATCTTTTTCTCTAGTACTGTCTTTGATTCATGTACTCCAGTTTCTAATAACCCGATAAAACAAGTAAAATCGTTCATGAGTCGTTTTATGATTATTCACTCAGCAAAGACTAAACATAATATGTGCATATGCACTCTGGGGCATGAGCGTGAAATATTAGTTGTTGAAATTCAAGTGTATAGGACGTCATTTCAGCTATCATTTTTGTTATTCTTGCTACTCCTCTGGTATACCTGCAAATTTTGTGTGGTAGCTTACACTGATGAGTTTTTAAGCTACATGAAACAAAGCGTGTAAATGATGTACGGCCAAACAGTGATGAATGCTGGTAGGCACACTTGAGTCTTGTGTGAATAAATAATGCAATTTCGCAACGTGAGAAGGTAATGAATAATACCTGTGGCGCATGACCTGCATGGTAGCAATGTGCCAACGGTTTTTTAGCGAATGCTAACCGTTTTTAAGCTTTCAAAGTTATAAAAAACAGTGAAAATATTTAAAAAGAAGATTTTATGTCCTGCATCTGCCAAGAACGAACTATGAGCAGAAAAGACTACTCATTTCTGGGATAAGAAGGAAAAAAAGAAATCTATTTTTCTTTCTTTTTTGCGTAGAAAGAACTCTTTATTTCACGGATATTACCTACACACTTGACGTGGTGGACACGTTTTTTAAATAATTCTACGTTAGTGTGTATTGTTATGTATCTTAAGATGTTCACGGATATTTGAATCCTCAATTTTATAGAATAAAATATTAATTTGCTTTTTATATTTGAAGATCAAAGTTCCAAATTTTAATGTATTAATTTAACCAGCATTTTTACAAGGTTTATTAGGATCATTCTAAATAATGATTGTACTCATATATTGCAAGCGTAATATAAGTGTTTTCAATTGCTAATAACTGTGTAATTTTAAATGTAGACATTACATTGGAACGTATTATTCTTTCTTTTTTTTTAGTTTTTAACAGCGCTCGAAGATAAGTTAAACTTGAATTGACGTGTAATGGAGAGGAGACATTGCAAGAATCCTTGATTGTTGATAGGCTTATTAGGACTGTCAGGAAAATATGTCCGCATTAGTTACTCTTATGATTAATAGATAGATTTCCAGAGTAAATCTTGAAAATGAATCAGGAGAAGGGTCACCAATGGAAAAAAAACTACCTACAGCAGCCATAATTTTACTGAGCATAGGAGCAAACAGTAAAGATCAATAGAAAACATCAAGGATGTAGTGCGGCCGGCACGGTTCGCCCCCATGGCGTAGCGGTGGGAGCCCGGAGTTAAGAAGCGGGCCAGCGCGGTAACCCTCCGCACTCCTCCAGCTAGTCTCAAGAAGTCTGAGCCAATACGTATATCTTGGAGAAAAAATATAATTTAACAGTAAATTTGACTGCCTTGCAAGGAAACTAAACGTTTGCTGAAGCGGCTCACAACATTTAGGAAAGATTTAAGTACTTTATTTTACGAGCTTGCAGCAGCTGAACAAAATTAACCCAAACAATGGCATTTAGCCAGCCAGCTATAGACTAGCAGCGAGGCTAAAAAATGAGCTTAAGCTAATTTGAGCCTAAAGTTCAAAGTTATATACGGCTCAGACTAAAATGTAAGATATGATATCCGTTCGCACTGGCATTTATCGAAAATAATCGAAGCACTGAGATGGAAAGAGAACACCGAACTGAAATTGCATCCCAACTCACCATAAAGGACGTGCTTAGAAGGCCGTTCCTCCGTGCAGTAGAGCTCAAGAGGCGTGCGCCGCCCGAGGAGTTGCAGGCCCGCCGCAGCGCCCCACCGCGTGAGGCGAGGACAGAAAGGCGCGGAGTTGTTGCTGGAACCTCCCCATGCCGCGTCGCGCCACGAGAGCTCAGAGCTGCCCCAGCTCCAATCTTCGGCTTGGAGCTTCACGCAGAGCTTACATGCTTATGAATAAATTCATTCTTTCACATTTGTTGACATCCCATTTTGAAGAAGCATAAAAAACAAAAGTAGAATCCTTTAAAGAAATGTCTTAAGGTAACTTCCCAGGTAGGAGAGTAATAACGATGCTGATGTCCCGATAACCGTGGAGTGCTGATGAAGCCTCCTTGCCTGAGGACCGAGTGCTGGAGCCTCCTGAATCTGATATTTTTTGGTGGAGCTCATTTGCGTTCTTAATCTGCAGGTTACTCAAGAAGAAGAACGGTGATCAAGAACAGTAAATGTTTCAAGGTTAGGATTGTTGGTACACAAGCCCAGCACAGGCGTTAACTCTTTCCCTAGTGCGTTTTATTTATTCTAGTGCAATGAAATTAGCTTAGAAATAGAATCACTAAAACTAAACTTAAAATTTGCCTAAGGCTCGTTTTATTCTACAGTAAATGAAAGAGCAAATAATACTTGAGGTTGAGGTATACATTTTATGAAGTGAAGAGTGAATTAAAGCCGTAGTAGAATTTAAGGATTTGGGAGTCTGGACTGAAAAAAATGCAAAATAGTACTTGGATTATAACTCTGAGGGATTTATATCTATTCATTTTTACATATATGATAACATTGGCATCTAACCTTCATGATCGTACTTTGACTATTTGCTTCTTAACAAATACTAATAGTTTTTAAGCACTGGCAATGGTCGAACGGAAGATTGAGAAAATAATCTAAAAATTTATTCTCTTGGTTATGTTATCCTAAGTTTTAGAAAGCTATAGAATACCATCAATACTGGTGAAAACGCCTCGAAGGATCGCCCCCTACATTCACAAATGTGCTTAAGCTTCCGCAGTAGCCGCTGACATTGTTGAAAATATTATAGGTGGAACTAAACGATTTTCACCTTAAAAATAAGCCGATATGTCGGAAACCAATGACTAGTTTTTTCGCGCACACGCGTCCACAAGTGAGCACCTAGTAAATAGCTGCGGGAAGTCACTTTCAAGTCACTTTTTAGTAATAATTATGACACTAAAGATTTCCTTAAAAAACTGTACATTTACAATAGAATGATTAAAAGCTTAAACGTATTAGTTTTTCAAAATTTCTTAACGCAAATGGCCTTATATCTAATTGATGGAAAAAATCAAAAGCAATGCAGAAACAATGAGTCAGAAAACAGAAAGGGTTGTCACTAAATGGTAACATAAACATCTTGCAGTGTGGAAAAAAGACATGGTTTATTTGCAAAATATAGATACGAGAAGTATACAAATTATATTCTTAAATTTCCTTTTATGTAGTTAGTGGCAAAATAGTAATAGGTATTCTAAAATTCATGGCAGTGGTTAAATCAACTGCAAGTAAAATAGTAAAAACATACTCTCTTTGTTCGATATGGGTTATCAAAAGAAAAGATCCAAAATAGAAAAAACATTCAATTGATCAAACGCAAAGAGCATCATAAATGAATTGCAAGTAATCAAAAGAGTTGGCCCGCTTATTCTCCCTGTTTGGAAAAGGGAGAACTTCGCCAAACTTTCCCATTCCTGTGTTATTTTTAAGGCCATTGAAAATCCGATGTACAAGATGATATGTATTAGGTTTGATTGGAATAAAACATCTTTCATAGGCGCTTATTTTTTCACCTACTACCGAACCTACACTGTTAAATATCATTTCGTTATACTGTTGTCGACAAGCTCAAAAGTTAAAATTTAAAATCATTTTGAGAATAAAAAATGAGCGTGAAACCTCATACGCAGAACAAAGTCTGATTTGTACTTACATTACCGAATTTTGAAGCCGCAGTTCACTCACCTTCATGTACTCAGCTCATTGTCATTGTTTCTCCATCGGCATTCACATACAAAAGCATTTTTGTACATTTAACTACTGAAATCACCTGAAGGTATTTAAATAATTAGTAGATATTTTGTTGCAAATAGGTAACGCTAGTACGTGCTATTGATTTACATGCATACCATGTATATTGTACGTAAAGTTTAAACGTATATTTTTCCCGCACCATACTTTGAACATTTGGTACTTTGGCTGAATTGCTAACACGTAATCAGTGTAAATATAGACTACGTTTCCCCATGATATTCATTTAAATTTTTATCGTCTTCTTTTTTGTGTATTTTTAAGCTTTTAGAACATCAGTTTTTAAACATACATAAAAATGACCAAGGGAATACTTTTTGTGCCTTTACCTTAATATATTATTCAAATATTGGTATGGCTTGTAAATTAACTATAATAGTGTGCGTACCAGTCTAGAGCCTCTATGTTAGGAAATATTGAAGACCCCCAAAAAAAACGTTGAAAGAATGCTTTATTTCCAATCAAGCCTGATACAAATCACCTTATGCATTGGTTTTTCAAATGCCTTATAACTAACACCAGGACGCCATGACGCTTTCCCCCGGTCAAGACCGGTACCCATTTCAGACACCTGGGCAGAGTGGGGTATTGTGCATTGAATTTTTTCCCCTATACCCAACGAAGAAAATCGCCACCCAGAGCCGGGATTCGAACCCTCGATGCCTTCACGGAATGACAGGTCCTTAAACCACACGGCAATGACGACCCAACGCTGTAATAAATTTCGCGCATCAACTTCATCGGAGAGTAACTTTTTTTTGTTCTGTTTTTCAAATGAGAAGACACAAGAAACTGTGCGAGGTTTCGAATCCTCGAACCCCCTACACATTGAACCCCCCATGGCTCGTTGCGCGTCTCGCGAGACGCTGGCGGCTCGAGATAACTCAATTCACGGCTCACAAAAAATATATATATGAATTAATTAATACATAATATATGTAATATACGCTAATTGGCAGTAGCTGTGGCTCTCTCAATTAATACGATTAACTGAAGTGGCTCTCTTGCAAAAATTAGTGAATAACACTGGCCTACACAGAAGAGCGAACAATCATAACAGCTGGGACACAGGAATCTTAACGGCAATCTTAACAGCTGTTGCTATTTATGAGCTCATTAGCGTTGATTATACAAATTCACCAGTTACATTATACCACATTATAGTACTGCTGAGCCATGGCAAGGAAATCATTGCACCGGAGCAGTGTGCTGTTAATAATTTTTGAAATTCCTCTCATTTATAATTATAATTTGGTTAGAACGAAAAAGTGAATGTTCACAGTGTATAATTACTACTGTTTTAAGTTAAACTAGTGGTGTGTTCCTGTTTTTTATCATTTCTTTTGTTCATGTGTTTTTCATAGTGTAGATTACTTTATGCTGAGCACATAAATAGAAAGAAATAAAAAAAAAATTTTAATTTCCAATAAAGTACTAACATGAAATGTCAATTCATAGGTTTTTAAAACACCTAAACCTTAACATCCTTAACTGATAATAACACATTGGTATCGTGATACCCGTGTAAAATTTTGAAACAAAAAATTATTGACAGAAAAAGCACAACAAAAATGAGTTCCCTTCCTTGCCTAATCTGATTTTGACAGTGC
>JACJUY010006557.1:31878-45779 GCA_014220935.1 Platorchestia sp. MABIK
ATCAATATTAAAATTTTAGCCCTCGGCCACTTTTCTATATCAGGGGAAAATTCTTGGGTTGCGATAAGGCATGAGGACATGACGGCAGAGCAACTGAGAGATACATCCTGCTCTCAAGGCTGCCATTAGTGCACTGATCACCCCTGTTTCCCAGCATCTCGGGAGCAGCGACAACACGCGTGGGGAACTGGTGGGAGGCATTAGATCGGGGGATTGGGGGTTTTTTGAAGAGGCGGGGAGGGAGAGAGGGCGTTGCCCAGGGGAAGGCACCCTCCGTCTAAACCCAGCTTAACCGATAACCCGGAATCGTTATCGCGATAAACTACCGCGAAAATTTATTGCGATAACTCCCAGCTTTGCTTTTTACTACCTTCCACAGCAAAAACTTACTACCTATTTTTTACACAATGAATGATGTCCAAATATCCAGATGTAAGTAATCGGCCTATAATGAGTAATTTGAGTCAATAATATTCGCAATACCAAAGGTTAAAAAAATGCTCCAAGTTTTTTAATACTTAAAATACTTAATACTAAATGGAGCAAGGAAAGCACTACTGCAAAAAAAGTTACCTAAATTCCTAAGGTACCCCGTCCTAAATGAACTCCAACGAATGTTTGGCAAAGACCTTGTCTTAACATCTTTCAACTACGAGGACAACAGTTCATCATTTGGAAAAAATAAATTGACTGGAAACTAGTGGATTGTCAGATCCCTTTACAGCAGGGTAGAACATCAGGGAATTTTATTATGACTAAACACCATGGCACTTCGGAAATATGAGTTTGTGAAATATTTCTATCATACCTCACAATCTAAATCGGCACCCTTATTGGGATCAATAATGATAACAAATAAGTTATTAACGTGCTATATTACGGAACAAATCACGAAAATTTTATGCAATTCTGCTATGTATAGTAGAAGAATGAACTTTGATTAGATGAAGCATCACCATGCTCCTGTGACGACATTTTGGAGGTAACTGAATTGCCATGACTGCGAAAATAACTTCAACGGCATTGAACTCTCGTTTAAATGATTACACATTGTACTAGAAGATAACTTTATAGCACAATTCTTGTAATTCTTGGACATAAATTAGCGTCATTGGAAAGAGAAAACTTTCAGCTTTACGAAGAGGTAATTTTAAAAAAAGCATATAGAGTTACAGTAAATCGTTGTTTCCCCACATCGAATTGGACAGAATAAACTTCAGTCTGTTCAAAGGAAAATAATACTGCTCACAATCAAGCTCAGGTCCAAAAAAAAACTTTCTGGATAAAAATGAACTGCGGAGAAGTTCCTTCGACGTCATTGCAGTGTTTCTATACCGACGCAACATCTTGGAGTGTGAGAATATTTGTCTTTGAATAAGAATTGGAAGGTGACATCATGTTTATGATAATCAAGATTTTACCGGCCGAATATATGATTTTGAATTAAATATTATTCATTAGGAGGAATCGAAATGTAATAAGTTTGATTCAGGACTTACTCATCTGAAATTGCAGCAGGAGTCTTTAAAAGCTAATTGAGAATAATTTTATTTCTGTGCTTACGTTTGTGAATAAAATACTCTAATTTTTGGGTATCAAGTTCACAAAAAGAACAATTATGCCGACCATGCTATATACCCCACGGGCAACTGCATCCACTAAATATGAAATCCAATAAAATGTAATAGTAATTTAGTGATAAGTACAACCACCTTTTCGAAAATTTTGGCTAGTTGTTCAATGTTTATTCATAAAATTTAAAAGAAAAAGCTCACAAGATGTTTTACATTAAAAGAATCGTAATTCACAATGAAAAATAAATTATTTTACTTGACGAACATATTTCAATCAAAGCCACTTGATACACTTCCACGAGAAAATATGTAGCTAGGCTATTTCATTTTTCCCGAGATCGTGTAGTGCATATTTGATACGTAGGAATAAAAGATGTCAAATGTCGACCTCATAATCATAAATGCACAATTTTTAAATCCTTATTTTATTTTCAATATTAATCCCTGATATCACAAGTTCCTAAGCTTGTATTTCAATGTAAGTGCGCACTAATAGAAGTGTTTTCAGCAATGCATCGTCACAGGTATTACATTTTTTAAATTTATATTTATACGATTTATGAAACCTCAATTACCGCATCAAAGCATAAGCCGTTTTTTATTCTTTTCTCTCAATAATTTGTTAATAATAAAATGGCTCAACTGACCCTTCCATCATAAAACAACTTGATAACTTTCAGATCAAACTGAAGGAGAAGAAAAAGTGAACTATTTTTACTTTCGTTCGCAAAAGTTATGGAACTTTTTCTATTTTGTGTCCTCCAATCCTAAAATTACACCCCGCTTTACAGGAATATTTCCCATAAACCGAGGCAAGTTTCTGATCATGGGAGAAATAAGTAAAAAAAAATTGTATTCCATATCCAGATGTAACATTACTTTAGATTTTCAGAGAATTATTCCACTTCACAATTTTTTACTATCCTGAGGCAAATTTTACTACTTTTTTCTATTTTTTCACTACTTTTCAAATTTTACCTCTTTTTACTACTTTTTACAACTTTACTACCTAGTAGACACCCTGCACGAAGCTTGCGAACTGCCGCTGTTTTCTAGTTCTTTCCTCAATAGAAAGTTAAACTCAAGAACAATCAGTCATGCGTCAAGAATTTAGAGAATGTGTCTAACGTCATGTCCGTATTGCAAATTTTACGTGAAATTGATTTCTCAATTTACGATATATTTGTTATAGTTTTCCTTTCATTACATAGATTTGTTCATTACTGGGTCAAATTTTATATCAAATGTTATAGCTGTACATATATTTTCGCATAGTTTATTCAGTCTCACAGACTATGGTGAAGAAACGCCCTAGCCAAAAAATTAATGAGAAAAGTTGGTAAATGATTTGAAAGACGACCGTACTCTATTATTATAGCTAAAGTTAATTCGTCACTTCAAAGCCAATGAAATAATATTCACTTCTGAGAAATGAGTTAACAAATTTCCTGCGAAGGGACTCACCGGTGGTCACGGAGGGGATTTTCAAAATGCTGCTGACCGACCCGCAGTCACTAACTCAATTTACATAAATATTCAATGAAAGCTAAATGATGACACGATCCAGTTAATGCTAGCTATTTTCAAAATTGCCTTCTACAGTTGACTTTAAATTTGAATTGAATATTGAACTTCAGTTCCACCCATCCCAGGAACCGACTCCAATACGACCTACCGGTGGGTCTTGCTTAAGTTTTTCCTGCTGCGAAACGAGGGTCGTTTGAAAAACTTTTCAACAATCTTTAAAAATTAATGGCATTTAATGGACCCAGTTAATGTTTGGTATTCATAAAATTTCTAACGACTTTTCAATTTCAATTTGAGTTTATTACTGAACTGAGTTGAATACTTTCCTGCTGTGAAACGACCCATCGATGAGTCGTTTGAAAAAGTTTTTAAAATTTTTTTCAAATTAATGGCATTTAATGGACTCATGGCAGTTAATGTTTGGCATTAATAAAATTTTTAACGACTTTTGAATTTCAATTTGAGTTGAATACTGAACTTCAGTTCAACTCATCGCAGAATCCGAGTTTCCATTAACTCCTTCTTTTGGCATTTTGTGTTTAGTTACATCTTCAACGGCTACTCTGAGACGAGAGGAGTGCTCACTGAACGCTGGACCTCCACACGCAGCGACATCCCCATGCCGCAGGGAGGACTTTACCCCAAAGTCGTCTTGGACTACCAGTTTCTGTCGGTTAGTGCTTTCCCTTCAACGGCAAGACTGTTTTTATTGTCATTCCGTTAGTGTTTTACAAAATCTACTGTCATTGAATTTTTATTTTCCAAAAATCTAGTGCTTTTCATCAACAATAAAACTGTTTTTGTTTGTCATTGTGTTTTTATTTTTCAAAACCTGATGCACATTATTTTATTATACAAGAGTTTACACGGTAAACCCCTCTCAACCTACATATAACTTGGGCATGGTGTATTTTGTAGATACCCATAACTTGGACATGGTGTAGTTTGTACGTCCACAAAACTTAGACATGCATGGTGTTCTTTACAGACACACAAAACTGGGCATGGAGTAGTTAAGACATATACAAAATTAGAGCTTGGCGTAGTTTGTCAATTGGTCTGGCGTTCACACAGACTACAGTGAAGACCGTGGGCAAGGATGACTCGTACCAGTACCCCGTGCGTGTAGACGTGACTGTTTACGATCCTAACGACAAAAATACGATCATCGCACGCGAAGCAGTCAACTTTTTGGGCTTCCATGCTCTGGATGAAGAGAGCTACTTCGCTGCTGACTTCGACGTCAGGGACTGCTTCACTCGGCCCCAGCAGCGGTCCTGGATCGAGATCACCTTCGAAGGTATGTGTGTGCGTTGTTGTTGTTGTTGTGTGTGTGTGTGTGTGTGTGTGCTGAGTGTGGGGTGTTTGTTGTGTGTATGTTGTGTTTGTGTGTGTTTGTTGGGTGTGTGTTGAGTGTGTTGTGTGTGTCTTGAGTGTGTGTGCGTGTTCGTGTGTACGATCGGGAGCAATATGTTCACGAATGTGAGAAAATTGGTGTTTCATTCTGTTGAAGAGAGATGAACGTTTTTTTATTTTCTGCACGTTCTAAGTTCGACGCTTCACTTATTTCAATTCTAAAGATAAATTTTACATTGCGCCTGTTCTTTTTTCCCCATTAGGTGACCATTTGCCGGACACAGCCTGATTAGGATTGGTGGAATTCAATTGTTTTGAACTGAGGGAATTACATTGTTTTGAACTGAGGGAATTCAATTGTTGAGGAGGGTGTCGAGCGAAGGGGTGAGAAGGAATTTAATGCTGTTTTATCGTTTAGTTGCTCAATCACTGATAACTACATTTCCTTCGTCGAAATATTCACCAAGAATGTCCATGTTATTATGTTGTTCTTTATGTTATCATATTGTTATATTTTTATAAGGCAAGTGTTTATGTTATTTTGTTGTTATACTTTAACTTGTTATACTTTTTATAAAATATTTAATTAGAAGTTGTAAGCAGCAACACATACTGAAAAAAGTTGTTACGAACCTCCTTTGCTCATTATCCTACATTGCAGTACATCGCGCAGCATATTTGTAGAACGTATATATATTGTGATTGCCTCGATGCATAGACATGTATTTGTGTATGTACATATGTATGCGTGTTAGGTGTATGTATGTACGTGGGTATGTATGTGCATGTATATATGTATACATGTACTTGTATATATGCACATATGTTTGTACTAAACTAGCAACTAGCATTTTAATTAGAGATACCGGTCTTTTTCTGTTCACTCTCAACTTGCCACATTACCTAACTCGTCATCTCTTTATCATTGTAAAGCAATCACGAAAAAAAATATGTGAATATGTTGTGTGATCACCCATTTACATATGTTGAAATAAGATGCTTATCAAGTAATGACCGTTATGTTGAAATTTTTAATTAGAAAAACCAAATTTGTAATTTTCGTGATTCTCATGCTTGTATTTTTCTCCTGCTTGCTAGAAATGTTATTTATGAACACTTGCCGAAACAAGCAATTCTAATGTTATCTCCTGATGTCAGGAAATTCAAAGCATTATGTGATGTACATGTAAACTGTCAAAAGTGTTTTCACCCCACAAAGAAAATGCATCGTCAATGAAATTGTGTTGTCTCTTATAATTGTAGTTATATATATCATTAAATGTAGATTAAGCAACATAAGTCATTTGCTTTCGACTTGTGACACGGGTATTACAATAATGTTTGTGTCTCAAATAAGTGTATTTACCTTAAGATATTTTAAAAACCACGGATGTGTCATCTTTTTTTACCATCTTTTTGGGAAATAAACTGTTTTTCTTTCTTTTTTATAAACCAACGTGTTCATTTCAACGTCATTTACTAATTTTTGATAGTTAGACTCGCGTTCTCATCATTTGAATTTGCTAAGGCTATCAATGGATCCGTCATAGATTGATATGTTTCCAATGATGAATGATCACGATATCCAACCCACTATCCGCCATTTTTATTGCTCAAAGAACGTTCAATTCCCTCAAGAACACAAAGCGAAGTTTAGCAGAAGTAAACATCCTGAATGAAGATAAAAATGAGTATGTCGGTTACAAAAATAAGTAATCTAAGAAGGCTAAGGCAAAAATTAATAATTTAAATGTGAGAAAGTTGTAAAAAAATTACCGCTAATTTCCAAAAGAGTTGGTACATGGAATGTGTTACAACACATTGGTTTTAAAAATCTCTCAATATAAAAGTCCTCCATAACAAGGTGGAGACGATTTACCGCATTTCACACAATTTGACCTCTAAGTATATGAATGAAGGTTCTCTTTTGAATAACAATTAAGCTATTCGTTCGACGATAGGATAACGAATAAAATCTGTAGCACTTACGCTTTTGTAGAAATTGGGACGTTTAGCCTTAATCATAGAAAATTCCACTTCGCCTTTGATTATAAATTTACTTCAAGATTTTTCAGTGTGTTTCTGAAACGTTTTCTGCAGCAGCAAAGTTTATCTACAACTATTCTTAACCTACTAATTAACTTTTGTTTTGTTTGACTCTGGACAGGAATTTATGAGCACGGGCTAGAAGCGAACGTGTTTGATTTTGAACAGAAGCTCGTGGAGAAGATTGTAGCGGGCACCAACATCTCGATCATCAGAATCCCGGAGATTCAGGTGGGTCTCGAATCCAATGATTCAGAAAGATTTTGAATCCAATAATTCATGTAGGTATCGAATCCAGTCATTCAGTTAGGCCTCAAATTTAGGGATTCAGGCAGATATCGAAGACAATGATTCAGGAAGATTTTGAATCCAAAGATTTAGATAGGTTTCGAATCAGTGATTCAGGAAAGGCTGTAGACCCCATGCAGATTTAGAGTTGGATTGGTCTAGTTACAACTGCCGTGCTGAGCACTTCTGTTACAATAGATAGCGTGCGCTCGATTCCTATTGCTGTGCATTTAGTGCCTATAGCATGGTAGGACAGTTCAGGTGATCCATCATCTACACCCCTTTCCGGGTATTTAGCTCAGATATTCATACAAAAAAAGATTCGTAACCATAAGTTGAATGCATTTTGCCTAATGAACTGCTGTAAAAGAAAAATAAAAAATTAAAGCACTTTATTTCCAATATCGATGATACAAAAACTCATCTTAGGTTTTTAAAATATCTTAAAGTAAGGGTTCTTATATGAAACAAACATAGGCATCTAAGGATGCTTTATTTCCAATAAAGCCTGATACATATCATCTTGTGTATTGGTTTTTCAAGTGTCTTATAACTAACACTATATAAAATACACCATGACGGTTTCCCCCGTAAAGCCGGTATCCATTTCCGACACCTGGGTTGAGTGGAGTATTGTGCTTGAGTTTACCATTATACCCAACGGGAAAATTGCCGCGTAGCGCCGGGATTCGAACCTTCGACACCTTCATGGAAGGGCGGTGCCTTTAACCCCTGTGCCACAGCGAGCACTATATGCTATACACACATGAGAATAGGAAGAACATGTGTCGAACTATCGTCTTGCTTCAAAACCAAAGCAAACATTTGAATAAAGTTTTCAAATTATTTAGAGTTTCACTTACATATTTCAAGATTTCTGGAGACCAACCCTGCTTGAGGTGCGGAATGCTAGAGAGGCACAACTATGTTTTGCTGAGTCATACATACCATGGTCATACACACGCGTCCTTAATCACTTGCTAGTTTTTGAACAATAAAGTACGCGTTCGCAAAGGAAGATGACGTAAAATTGATGATTAATTTATACATTGCGGTTCGCGTCATATTCGTGATACGGCGAGCAGATAAGCCACGACGACAACTTCGTGTTCGCGACGTTGCTGCTGCTGCAGCCGGCGCCCTACGTGCTCCAGTTCACCCAGTTCCCTGACAAGGCGCCTACTGAAGAGGACAAGCAGGTGGGGCCACGGTAGAAGAAATAAGGTAGGGTCAAACCAGTCTTTTTGCAGTCGACCGTGTGACAATGCTGACGTCATGGCAACGAACCAATAGCAGCGCCTTACAATTAAAAACATAAATATTGCCAATTTGTGTAACTCAACCCTCTCAACTCTTTGTAACGCTCACCCTCAACTGCTAGTTGCTCACTATCACTTGGTGTTGTCTGTCTACTATGCAGCCTTATTCTTTGCTTTGCCGCAAATTTGCATTGTCACTGTTGAAAGTAACCATATGTCATGTCATGTTCTGTTGGTCAATGAACCCTATTCATTTGTTTTGAATTTCCGTAGTTTCGATGCTTGAACAACTCAAGCAGGTGTGTCTCCTCCCTAATTTAATTTTTCCAGTTCGCGCTGGCTATTTTAAACATTTCTTGAAATAACATTTTGAGAACGCATTAATGTGGTTTGCTTTGTAAAGTGTTCAAGATTTAGTGTACCCGTACATGTGTTTTATTTTATTTAAAGAGAGTACAGCCTCGCATGATGGAGGAAAATTATTCATCTTTGAATTCTTCAGTTTAATTTTTCTCTTCCATTCCTAAAATAGGGTCACCATTTCGCAGTCAAGGTGCCAACTGGGTTGGACAACCCCATATTTCTTTCATTTCACACGCATGAACCTTTCAATTCCTTATCGTGTGTACTAATTTTCACTAACTCACGTCGTTCACTTACAGCATGGGTCTCTCAAAATTTTGTTTATGCTTCGGTTCATTTTTTAATAATCCTGATACAATACGCGTTGATCAGTTTTCTTTCTTTTGCATTGTTCGTGATCACTTGGGTATTCATATAGTTAACATAACCCTGTTCACTACCTTCCATTCACTTACTGTGTGCGTTAACTAGCAATATGTAGACAACCCGAGAATGAGCTCGTTTCTGTTGGTATTTTATACTTCAAACTCGACTTGCAGATTGAGCATTACATCGACGACGTGAACTTCTGCGCCAGCTACTGCCTCAAATATACGGACTTCTCGTGCAGGTATTCTTGGTTCTCTCGACCATCTTCAGCTCAATCAGACATTTATTAAAACAATACCCACTTAAATGTTCTGTTGATCAATGAACCCTATTAATTTGTCTTGAATTTGCGTATTTTTGATGCTTTAACAACTCAAGAGCTTGCTTCCCGTCCAAAGCGACAATTCCTTCTAAAGAGTTGCTAATCGAAGACAAAGTTATTCTCAACCTGCGTGTGCGCTCGGTATGACATCACAACCTTCTTTAAATAACTAAAGTATCATGAAAAATTCGAAAAACTGTTGTAATCTCGTACATGATCCTGTAAAAAATTGCTATGTTTTTTCAATGATCCTTTTACATTTAAAAACGAAAGAACGAATATTTCTTTAGTTCCGTTTATATTTAAACGCTTGAAAACATTCACTTCTGGGTACATTTGTGTTCTGTTTGCGTTTAAACACGTGGAATTGTTCACTTCTGAATGCTTCTACGTTCTGCTTGCGGTCAAATACTATGAAGTAATCACTTATGAGCAACATAAAATCGATAACGAAGGAAAGGAGTGCATGGAAAACGAAATAATGGGCTGAGGAGCCCTAGCTTATATTACACAGCATCTGAGTGTCATCTCTTAGTTTTCCAGAACCGTTAAACTCCAAATTAGCTTCATGACTTACGCGTAAACCCAAGCTGTGATGTTATCTTGTCACAGTCTTGTTGCCTTGTCTCTCTCTCACTCTCTCTCCCTTCTTTCTCTCTCTTACTCACTTTCACTCTCTCTCTCTCTCTCTGTGCAGTTCATTTTACGAGTGTGAGGGCACGGACGCGAAGTGCTACTTGAGTAAGACTGTCAACTCGACCGGCAACGCGGTGACACAAGACAAGTGCACGCACTATGTCCGTACTGTGGACGACGGGGACACGTACCCCGTGCAGCCCTTCAATGAGGAGGTAGAGACCTGGATCGAGGCCGAGATTGTCAAGGGAACTCTGGACTTCTGGTACACCTACACCGCTGACGATGGCCAGGTCAGAAAATGAAGGTTTTCAAAAGTTGGGGAATGAAATTCGCGTCGAAAAAGAATCTTTTCGAAAAGTTGGGGAGTGGAATTCCCGTCAGAAAAGAATCTTTTCGAAAAATTGGGAATGAAATTCACGTCCAAAACAAACATTTAAAAAAAAATTGGGCAATAAAATTTTCATCAACGCAATAATTTTTGGAAAATTTTGATGATGTGTTTGTGCGTAAATGTTGGGTGAGATAAAAAAAACGTGTTTTAAATAAGTTGGGATATAAAGTTCAAGTCAGCACAATAGTTTTTGAAAATTTTCGTTTCTGAGATTTGTGAGTTTAAATGTAGGGCGCACCAAAACCGGTGTTATAAGACTTGTGACGGTGCTATAAGGCCTGTTACGTTAGATGAAAAAACTGTGAGCAAATCAGTGTAAAAATGTACTCTTTTACTTTTTTGTAGGGTAGAAAACAAAACAGCCATGATAAGCTCGGTACGCATTCTTTTTTACGAAAGAAAACAGCGAGAATTATTTTCAGGAAATTTAATGTCGAAAATTTACAACAACAGATTGGCATCTACAAGTATTTTACCGTAAGGGTCCTTAGACATCATGTCTACCATCACAGGCATCTTTAGCTATGCCAATGGTCGAAGAAAACATCGAGAGAAAAACACAAAACCATATTCACTCGACTAATTTTCGAGGCAATGAAAATGAGCGAGCTATTGTAAATGATTAGTAATGCCAAATGGTTGAAGAAAAATCGAGAGAAAAACATAAAACCACATTCACCCGGCAAATTTTCGAGCTATTGGAAAGTGACCGAGCTATTGCAAATCATAAGTAATATGCTTGTAAATTATTAGTAGCACGTATCACATCGTATGTCTCCCAGACAATGAACAGCACGTACAAGGCTATCAAGGAGCAGCGGGAGCTGTTGGCAGACGACCCAATCTATGTGGACTACGTCAGGGAGGACTTCGTGCCGCTGATTGGGGGCGCGCGCCTCAGGGACGAATATGTCAACGTCTCTTTGTCTAAGGTGATGTAACCTTGATACTGTACGGCTGAATAACTATGATGTGTCCTTGATACTGTAGGATTGTGCAAGTGAGGTGATGTGTCTTTGATACTGTTGGACTGCATGCGTAACTAAGGTGATGTGTCCTTGATACTGTAGGACTGCGTAAGGCGATATATCCTTGATACTGTACGGCTTCGTAACTAAGGCGATGTATCCTTGAGACTGTAAGACTGTGTAAGTGAGGTGATGTGTCTTTGATACTGTTGGACTGCGTAACTAAGGTGATGTGTCCTTGATACTGTAGGACTGCGTAACTAAGGTGATGTAACCTTCGTGCTATAGGATTGTAGTAGACTTTAGTGCAGGCTTGTTATACTTCCGATTCTTTTTGGAAGTACTTTATTTTTTTCTTATGTTTCCGTCTCAACTTGACATTTACAAAACCTCAGATCGAGTTTTAAAATTCTTCTCCAGCAGCTCAAAATGGTCACGTGCTGATTAAATCTGATAAGAATTCGTGGAACTTCCCAGAAGTAGGTTTAAAGTAGGATCAAATGTATAGCCTCCTTAACAATCTTGACAGATTATTCTGGGGATGAATATGAATAATGTTTCACACTTTTATCCATCTACAGAATTACACACACCGAAGCTTGAGTTCTTTCCGTTTTCTGAGAATCGATAGTTTTTCATTGAAGATCCTATTGCTCAATACCACTTCACTTCAAATTTTTGTGTTTACAAGATACGCGCTACATTGGTGTATCTCTTCGTTCTCTGTAACGCGCTATTGATAGTTTCAAATGGAACGTTTTTAAACACAAATTTTTTCCCCTAAGAACCAATAACCATTGTTTACAGCCTTAATGAAGTGCTAACATTTAAAAAAATTCCTCATGTGAAAACGACCTACAGGGTAGAGCAAAATGAACGCATAGATTTGACCGTTCTTTTTGCGCCACCCTACAATTACTCATGAAGTAAACCAAATTCCTCGCTGCCAGAGTTTATTCATGCAATTCTTGAGTTCAGGCAAGCAACAGAATAGCCTACAGCTCAGAGTTTTGAAAGCATGGAGATTAGAAAACAAGTTAGTTTAAGTGGAGATACACCCTAGAATTCCGAAATTTGTAGAGATATTGATTTTAGCTGCTGTAGGAAGTGTAAGAGGTCAGGTACATCCTGTGAAAAAATGAGGTTCATACGTTCGCTCGTTCGCCCGCTACGGAGGTTTGAAGTATTGGGGAGGGAGGTGGTATTTCATCATGTTACAGGCCCACCTACAGTTAGCGACGAAATTATTCGTACACCCTACATCTTTCAAAACTTTCTAGAATTACTCAAAAACCATTTTTGCCACAGGCATAAGATTTGCACAGGGTGTGAAGCACATATTAGTGACAATAATTCGAAGTTTCTTGAACAAAATATATTTTTTGAAAGATTTAACAAGCTGAACTTCAGAAACACGATAAGACAAAATAATTCAGGCAGTGAGTTTATGTCTACATTTCGATCTCTGATGTCTATATTTCGATTTGGATGAAAACCTGAAGGTATCAGCTAATAGTTTGGGACTTGGAAGGCGGTGGGTATTTCAACAAGACAATTACCCAAAGCACACGACCAAGTCTACAACTAAATGGCTCCAAAGAAATAAGATAAATGTACTGCCATGGCCTTCGATGAGTCCTGATCTCAATCCCATTGAAAACTTGTAGTAGGAAATAAAAGTCAACATCAGCAAGAAAGCTCCAAAGATTCTTTAGGAACTGAAACGCATCGCCATTGACGAATGGAACAATATTTCATCCGAAACAATGGAAAAGCTTGTCAAAAACTATAATAAAAAGCTTTTAAATGTTATGAAGATAAAAGGTCACGATATTGATTATTAAAAATGTACTCAAATAGTAGATTCACTTCAATAAAGTGGAATACTACTCACTGTATGAATAATTTTGTCTTATCGTGTTTCTGAAGTTCAGCTTGTTAAATCTTTCAAAAATAATATTTTGTTCTAGAAACTTTGTATTATTGTCGCTAATATGTGCTTCACACCCTGTGAAAATCTTATGCTTGTGGCAACAATTGTTTTTGAGTAATTCTAGAAAGTTTTGAAAAACGAGGGGTGTACGAATAATTTCGTCGCTAACTGTGTGCTATTTCTTAACGGCTAGCTTGACGTGGTTATGTAATCTATGTCTCTTTATTACTGTGTAAAGATTGCAAAGGTCCTAGCTGATCCCACAAATGATAATAGCGAAAAATTGAAACTGCTTAAATTTTTTTGATATGTCTTTTTTTGGAGATCCAGGTGTGGGGTTTCAAAATGTTTCTTCCCCTACAGTTTTTAAGCTACAGTCATGATTTGGGTATCATTCCAAATTCGTTGTACATCAAAAGTTATGAAAGAAAGAAAAAAAAAGGAAAAACATTTTAATTCCAATAAAGTATAACATGAAATGTTGATAACATTGGTTTTTAAAACACCTTAACATTAAACATCCTTATTTGAGGAGAACACATTGGTATCGTAATACTCGTGTAAAATGTTGAATCAAAAAATGATTGATAGAAAAGCACATCAAAAATGAGTTCCTTTCCTTTGCCTAATCTGATTTTGACAGTGCATTTGAACATAAGTTACTGAGAGAACACAATCCTCGTAACGCTTAGTTGAAAAATGAATTCGTTTGCGCACATTTAAATGAAAATAAAAGCAAAAATCATATATTAATCATATAAGTAAAAGCAATTAAATACCTTAACATAGAGACCCTTAATTGCTATTCATCCATGGTTATCGTAATACCCATGTTAATTAAGTGTTGAGACAAATGATTTAGATCC
>JACJUY010006558.1:0-22131 GCA_014220935.1 Platorchestia sp. MABIK
TTTAGAAACACATTAAAGCCTATGAGAAAAGAATAAAACACTGGGACATAACCATACAAATAAACTACTATATCTAATTGATGATATGTCAAAGGGTTGGCTTTAAATTGAAGTAAGAACACTTGTTAATGTGTAGTTTGAACCATTAAAACTATCCTATGTTCATAAACAAAGTTATAGAGATTTATCTGTCATTAAGGACTGGCTTAGACCAATAGTGACAAAGTCACTACACTTTATAGCTATTCCCTCAGCTGCAGGTCTGGAAGCATCATGTTTTGCATTGGACTGTGATGACTTGAAATTTCTTTTGAAAATATGTGGTGGGTAGCCTGATACTGTAATTTTCCATAAGATGATTGATAGTAGGTTTATTTTGTTTTGTCTGTTAAATAATCTGTATTGTGCTTAGTGAAAATAGTTAATGGTAATTATAGGGCCATTGCTAAATGATTTGTTTTTGAAGTGGAAAAATTTGTATCTGTTGGTATGATAAAACCCTAATCCTCTTAGTAAAAATAGCATCTATTTGTTGTACAGTATTTTAGCTACAGTGTGCACTCTTCAAAGTGGAGTTTGCTAAGTTGCCTTGTGAGCCTTGTTCTTGCAATCCTGATGTGTTGTGTTGTTCTTTAATTCTGAAAATGTACTTAAATTCGAAAGTAATAACTATTCAGATTAACTATTTACAGTGGGGGAAATATTTGATAACTTTGCACAAAACTATTTTTGGGTTGTCTTTTTTGAACTAGTTATGTTAGAAAGATGTTGGTTGAAAATTTTTCTGTGTTACGACTTCTTTTTTACCATTACTTAGCGTAGGCACATGGGGATTTGTAGCTCTCTATACCTCATTCAGTTTGTTTAACCAACTATTAAAGTAGGTAATATTTTTTGATGAAGTAAGTAATATTTTTTGATAAAGTAAGTAGGAAATGTTGCATCAGTGCTTGTCTATCATTTTTTTTTAGTATATTCTTCAAATTATAAAAATATAAGTGAATAACTTTCAGTTGAACATTTGCTCAATGAAATGAAAAATGAAATCAGGTTATGAAATAGCACACAAAATTCTTACTTTCGTAAAATATTTGCTATTCTATATTTATAACTGGCCAATAACAAGTATAAATTTGTCTTTCAAAAAATAAATTACAATTTCTCCTGAACCTTTCTTAGTGCTAGAAATTGCTATTATTAATTTGCAACAACTTTATTCTTAAAACTTGAGTAAATTTTGTATGGTATTGTGACATTTTATTGTTGTGTGACATTTTTTTCTGTGAGGTTCTTATATGTGAGCTACTACAGTTTGTGGAAAAAGTACATTGGTAAAAATCATCTTAAAGAATTTTGATGTCAATCCACCCAGTGTTCTTTGATCATGTTTTGATGTTTTCTAATATGAACCCTAAAATGAATATGAAAATGGTATGCCACTAATTGGCAGTCTACATTCTTTCAAGCAACTTGACCTCAACCAGTCAAAACCAGGATTAACATTGATTTTTTTCTGAAGCTCTTGCAGAAAAATGGCTGAATTATTGACTCTCTAAAACTAGTATGTGGTGACAGTACTTGAGAAATGTAACAATTTTCTACAAAGAGAGGTCATTTTAGGAGTGGAAGGAATGAGAATGAAAATGATCTCAGCAATGGCAGGCTATCCATGTCAGTTTGTGTGAAATGCATTGATGCTCTTTGCAACCTGACTGGAAAGAATAGGTCAATCAGTAATGAATACACTAAACAGCTTTGTGTAGTCTGCATGCACAATTCTGTTTGAAAGTTAGAGGTTAAGCATGTTCTCTGCTGGAATGGGTACCCAAGCTGTGGTGCCCAGTCAACAGGAGTCAAGTAGATTTTCCAATGAAAATTTTGAACAAGTAAGAGGAGTACTCAAAAGCTATTTTGTGGAGAATTGAGTCTGAGGAGATAAAACTTGGCTATGCTGGTACAATCCCAAAATAAAAATTCATTCCATGCAATGGCTTCCCAGGAGTGGATGTGGGCCAGTCAAAGTAATATGAGCATTTAGGAGGAAAGTTCAGAGGTATGGTGTTTTGGAATACAGAGAGGACTATACTGGGTAATTTCCTTGGGAAACAAAATTTGTTACAGCTGATTATTTTGAAGAAGTTTTTGGGAAATTTACTTGAAACATCTTGGATAAAGCTCATATTATCAGGGAAGCTTATATTATCAGGGAAGTATGACTCACCATGGCAAAGTACCCACACTGTGTTCGACAAATGAGAGCTGTGCTGCGCCCACTCATATCTGGTGCTCAGCCAGTAAGAGTTATGCTTCATAAGTTTTGATGGCAAATAATCAAGTCCACCTTTCTGTCCAGATTTGGACATCTTTCATTTTTCTTGAATATGATGGAAATCATTTAAAGGTGGTTATTTTCCATTGCTTGGAGATGTTAAAACAAATTTTTTGACATGTTCTCAGTTACAGAACTCTCAGTTTGTCACAGTTTTAAAAAGGCTGGCATAAACTTAAAAGAGTGCATTGGCCAAGATATAGTGTATGGTGATGCATAAATGTCTCATCAACTGGAATGTTCTTCTTTTGGCATTTTTCCACAAAGTTTTAGAGCTCTCATGTATGTGGAGATTATTATAATTTCAATTAATTTTTATATATATGTTTTGGTTGTTTGAAGTATGTATTTTAAATTGCTTGAACACTATCTACTTTGTATGTTTTTTTTGCAGATTTGTTCCAGTGGACACCAGGGTGCGTGAATTTCCTGCACAAGTTGCTTCCTCATCTTTCTTAACTGTAAGTAATCTTGTTCTGTTGAAGTGTTTGGTATGTAAATCTTTCACTCAAAACTATTGTGGCTGTTACTGCAGTCATGGCTTTGCTTGTTGAAGTGTAATTCATCTTTTGAAATGGAAGTATCTCAGCAACATCTGTTTAAAAGTTGTAGTTATCTTGAATTCTGATTTTTATTTAATTACATTGTATTGCCCGGAGCCAAACAAACTTTCTCTTGTATAATATAAGCTATTGTGTTGTTTTTCTAACTTAGTTATGAACAAAAATTTTGACGTTACTATGTCCCTGCGAATGATAAATAATATATCTGACCACAAGCAGCCCTGAAGGGGCTTGTGAACCTTAAGAAGTTTCACAAGCTTCATGCATGATTCACATTAAACATGCTTTTTGAAGGAACCATAAAGATATTTTATACATGAATTATTTTAAGATGAGTATTGAAAGCTAAGCTAAATCTGGCACATGAATGAATATAGAGATCTAGTTCCAGATTGTGTTCATCTGTCAGTGGTTTGTACTTAGAGGTTTTAGGAAGCTTTAATTTTACTGTATCAAACAAAGTCTGTCTGTGTAAATACCTGTTCAGTTCTTCAGCTCGAAGAAAAAGTTTTCCCATTCAATAGTGTCCCATACTCCTGAAATATGTTTCATGCATCTTATGGAAGGATAGCATTTTGCTTTAACAAAATTGCAAATTGTTTACATTTCAATATTGAAGATTTACTGTGGGAAGAATTGCTTACAAAAAAGCTTAGAGGAAAAAGTATTTTTTTCAAGGAAAGTGTATATCCTCGTAATTTTAAAGAATAACCGTTTAATGTAAGAAGGAAGTTTGTGTGAAGATGTTCAAATTCTTTCAAAATGTCTCCCTAATCTTTCATGGGTGGAGAAAATGGTTCTAAAACTGTTGGTATCATCCTTTTTACAGTGAACATACTTCATTGGACCTCTCAGTTTTGAAGCTACATCTTCATGTGAAGCTGGCTGGGGCAACAGTGTCTCCCTGTTATGGCTGCTGGAACTAGATATATTTTTATTCATGTGCCAGATTTAGCTTATGTTACAATATCTATCTTTAAATTTTTTATGAATAAAATCTTTTCATGGTATCTTCACAAAGCATTTTTGAACTTCAGCAGCTCTGAATTCAACCTTTTGCAGTCTTCATAGAATAGCTTCTGACATCACTTGAGGAATTGATGGAGTTTTCTCATGCTCTATTTAATACGGTTCTGTTTGTCAGTTTTACTTGATGTAAATTATGTGACCATGCCTGTAGGACTAACTTTGTGTTTTGTCCTGCAGGTGCTGGTGGTCGCACACTCTATTTCCTCTTCCTCTTGTTTTCTTCTGGGCCTCCACAGCGGTCACGAGACGTGTGGCTGTGCTGAAAATTACCTAATTTCACTGAGAGTGAATACGTAGTTGTCAGCTGCCTGGGATATTTGGGTGGACTTGAATTTCACAGGAATGTAAATTACCTTTCTAGCTGTAAAACTTTAAAACTCTCTGAAGCTTGTAAAACTTTTTTAGAACTCCAATATTTATAACCATTTGTGTACTGTTTTGAATTCTTGTTAGATACATTATAAGCTCAGCAAATCATGATGCCTCAAATTGCAAACATTTGAAGTAAATTTTTCTTCGGTTGGCAGTGCACGGTTATTGTCTTCAAGGAAATTTTAAATTCTTGGGTTGCGTGTTGAACCTTTCACTTGAAAATGGGCTCCGTAGCAATGGATGACATGCCTCCTTTGCTGCCTGACCTGAAGCAGTTGATTGAGGGCTACTTGCTTCACCCTGAAGACTTGCCAATCCACAGCTTCAAAGAGACTCACAAATATGTACCACGTGTACCAGATTATCACAGGCTCTTTGAGCCCAAGATGAGCTCTCTAGCATCCACATTGCAAGTGACCAGGGACCTGGCAACTGGCGAAATTACGGGGCTTGAGGAAGTGTTCAATAGAGACACAGGGCTTACAAATAAAAACTCCTTGTCGCTCCAGCGCGCTCCTGGTCCTCCAGAGGAAAGTGTTCGAGGAACGTCTACAAACCTGCCGTTCTGGCCTGGAGGGTTTGATCCTAAATCTTTTGAAGAAGAACTGGATCAAGACGTTATTCTCGATTTCTCCTCTTTGTTGACAAGACACCCAAAACTTTCTGGAGGAATAAACTTCTCTAGTAAGAAAGAGGATCTTGTTCAGACAAATGAAATAGAATCTATTAGTTCTAAAGCTACTGAAGAATTGAACATTGCTGACATGTTACTCATAGAGGATGACATGCTGGATGTGTTTGCTGTTGCCCCTGCCAAATCAGGAAGTAATGAAAAGCCTAGCTTAGTTTTAGGAGGCGATGCAAAAGAGGAAGAGGAAGTTATCGGTACCTTGGCTGAAGAAGAGAGAACACCAACTGCTCCCAAAAAGAAAGATGACAGCTTTGTGATCAAAATCAGTGCTGGGGCTGAGAAAGGTATCTTGGTTGCTGCCAACACGGAGTGGGTTGAAGTACTGGATGCTAACGCTCCCGTGGATGACTTCAAGGTGAAGGTCCCTGATCCGGCATGTACTTATCCATTTGAGTTGGACACCTTCCAAAAGCAAGCCTTAGTGCACCTGGAACAACAAAATTGTGTTTTTGTAGCAGCACACACATCTGCTGGCAAAACTGTAGTTGCTGAGTATTCCATAGCTCTTGCACTGAAGCACATGACCAGAGCTATCTATACATCACCCATCAAGGCTTTGTCCAACCAAAAGTACAGGGATTTGAAGATCAAGTTCAATGATGTCGGCCTCTTGACTGGCGACATCCAAATTAATCCAAAAGCAGCATGTCTCATCATGACCACGGAGATTTTGCAGTCGATGTTGTACAACGGGAGTGACGTGATTCGCGATCTTGAGTGGGTGATTTTCGACGAGGTGCATTATATCAACAACGTCGAGCGCGGCCACGTGTGGGAGGAAGTGCTCATCATGCTGCCTTCACACGTCAACATCGTCCTTCTGTCTGCCACGGTGCCGAACACTACGGAATTTGCGGATTGGATAGGGAGAATTAAAAAACGCAAAATTTACGTCATTAGCACGACCAAGCGTCCTGTACCGCTGGAACATTATCTTTACACTGGATCTGGGGGTAAGACGAAGGACGACCGGTTTCTCATTGTAGACTGCAATGGCACGTTTGTGAAGGCTGGCTATAATGATGCTCTTGCTTCTAAAAAAGACAGGGAGAAAAAATCAGCTCAAGCTTATGGTCCTAAGCAAGGAGGCAAGCAGCACATGGGTGACAAGCAGGAGAAACATATGTGGATTGGCTTGATTGATCATCTGAGCAAAAGAGAGCTTCTTCCTGTTGTGGCCTTTACCCTTTCAAAGAAACGATGCGATTCTAATGCTGCCAACTTACTGAGCCAAGATCTAACGACAAAGGTAGAAAAAGGAGAGATTGAGAGCTTCATCCGGAAGTGTCTGGACCGTCTTCAAGGAACGGACAAGATGTTGCCGCAGGTAGTCCACCTCCGCCTGCTGTTACGAAACGGGATAGGAGTTCATCACAGCGGAATCTTACCTATGCTTAAAGAGGTGGTTGAGATGCTGTTTGCCAAGGGTCTAGTGAAAGTTCTTTTTGCTACTGAAACTTTTGCGATGGGCGTCAACATGCCTGCACGTTCTGTGGTTTTTGATTCCACACGAAAGCACGATGGACAGCGATTGAGGGACCTGCTTCCGAGCGAGTACATCCAAATGGCTGGTCGTGCTGGTCGTCGTGGTCTGGATGACACTGGCACTGTCGTCATTCTTTGCAAGAACGATGTACCAGAGATGGCTGATCTCCATCAGATGATGCTTGGGAAGCCCTCGAAATTGGAGTCTCAATTTAAGCTGACATATTCAATGATCTTGAATTTACTGAGAGTTGAGGCTCTCAGAGTAGAGGACATGATGAAGCGTTCGTTCTCTGAGTGCATTCAGCTCATGAACCACTCCAAGTACTCGGATGCCTTGGAGAAGCTAACAAAGGAAGTATTGGGCCAAGAGGAGCTGAACTGCGTCATGTGTAAGGACATCAAGGATTTCTACGCTCTGTCTAGAGATTTGGTAAAGCAACGCAAGTCGGTCATGTCGATGATTTCTGGGCATGTGTCAGTTGGCAGGTTATTGCAGCCAGGTCGCGTGATCGTCATCAGCTATCAGCAGTATCAGAACTTTGTGGCTTGTATCGTGAAGCTGGATCCTCGCGAGAAGGACAAACTAAGTGTGTTTATTTTGGCCGATCCGAACGTTAGTAGCAGTGTCCCGCCAGCTGACGATCTGTTGCTTGCCGAGTGCGAAGGTGCCAGGGAAACCATCCGGTATGGCGGGGGCACAACAGCTCATGAGTTGCTCTCCATCAGTCCCAAATATATCGTAGCTATTACTAACAAGCTCCTCAAAATCAGTGGGGATAAAGTCGTCGATAATATCAACAAGAGGAAAATTCCGCGCTTCAAGGATGACCCTCCTGGCCAGTCTGTGCTTGACCTAGTGAATGAAATGCAAAGAATCCATCAGACTGCAGGCGTTGAAATGTCTTTGTTTTCGCTTAGCCAGGACCTCGGTGTCAAGGACATGGATTCTGTCACTGAAATCGAAAAACTTGAAACACTGAAAGCTAGACTACACAGTCAATCCTGCTTGGAGTGTCCTCAGTTCAAGGAGCACTTCATTCAAGCTTTTAAGTACTTGAAATCCCGTGAGGAAATCACCCGCCTCAAGTATCTCATGTCGGAAGAATCTTTGCAACTTCACCCTGAATACCAAATGAGAATTGAGGTTTTGAAGGAGCTTGGCTACATCGACAGCAACAAAACGGTGACTCTCAAAGGGAAGGTTGCTTGTGAGATGGGCAACCACGAGCTAATGGTTACCGAGCTGCTCTTGGAAAACATTTTTGCAGAAAAATCCATCGAGGTCATTGTTGCTTTGCTCTCTAGTTTGGTCTTCCAGCAGAAGTTCTGCAGCCAACCTGAGCTGAAACCAGAGTTGGAGAAAGGCATTAAGGAATTTAAACGCGTTGCTTCAAGAATTGGCCAGAAACAGAGAGATTGTGGCCTTCCTGAACCTGTTGGAGATTATGTGGACCAATTCAATTTTGGGCTTGTGGAAGTGGTGTACGAGTGGGCTCACGGCATGCCCTTCAATAAAATCATGGAGTTGACTGACGTGCAAGAAGGCGTCACTGTGAAGTGCATCCAGCGCCTTGATGAGGCTCTCAGAGACGTTCGCAACGCCGCCAAAATCGTGGGCGACACGAACCTCGTCGAGAAAATGGAAAAAGCCTCTGGGGCCATTAAGAGAGACATCGTGTTCGCCGCTAGTCTTTACACTCAGTAAAAATCGAAGAAAACCATTAATTTCATTGATAATTTTTTTGTGATTTCACGCAACATAACTAAAGCATTGGATGATCGGGCAAACTAAAGTCAATTTCAAATGTCCGTCAGGTTGTAAGATTTTGTATCCTCGGAGTTCAAAAAGACTCACTGCTTTGGATGTATGTTGGGAAAGATGTTTGAACTGAGTATCTCATAAATTGTAACTGCTTCTAAGCATAGAGGCGCTGGGTTTACTGTTGCCCTGCCCAATTTAGATCCCTTGCCTCATTTGATAATCTTTGCTATTTACGAAACTTGGTTTTGCTAATTATTCGAATATGATGAATGCTAAAAAAACTCTTCGTTTAAGTCGTTTTATCGTTTCTTGTTGTAGTTCTTAATTTAAATTTTCGGTGAAATTTTTTATCTTAAATCGAATAGTTTTGCTGATCAAATAGAAATTAGAGAATTTTTTGTGTGTGTTTGAGCGTTTGGGTATATCCAGCAATTGCTGAAACCTAGTATCTGAAATACGAGTATGTTATTTGTTCGCAATTGTCAAATATAAAAGGGTTTACTCATATTATGACTGTCAGACTAATGACTATATATGCCTATTTAATGAGCTTGTTGTTCGTTTTGTGTGAAGAGCCTTGCTATGTGTAGACTGTGAGCACCTTCAACGAAAACTCATTTTCTTTGACACCTGGAGAAGATTTCCGTGTTGTTTGCGATGTTGCCTTAGCTTTCTTGTGTTTTCTGCGTTAAATAAATACGAGTGCTTGCCTCTTCGTTTTCATTACCTCACTTCGTCACGCATCCTCACTTCGGAGGATAATAGTAAAAGTTCATACACTGGAAATGACCGATGGCGTGTCTAGGAACTTGGCACGGCTTTGCGGCGAGTTGAATTTCAAGTCCCCTTGTCAGAGAAAGTAATGAATGATGGTGGAAGCTGAACTCGACTGTTTTCGTCCGCATTGTGCATAGAAGTTTAATGCCAGCTTGTCAAAAAATGTTGCTTTTATCATTGGTCAAAAAAGCTAAGTATTGAATTTTTCAGCAATGTACTACCGAGCTGGGATAGTTTGCATTCTTAGGGGTTGTTGTTTGCATTCGAGTGTACAATCCCTCGTCCTTGCACCTCGTATGCGTTGCTACCAAAGAGGACCATTGCTGAGAGTAGTGGGCAAAAAATGCCTTTCAATTGGAAATACTGCAGCGTGGTTTGATAGTTCCAATTGTACGCATGGGACAGTGTCATGTGGTATAAATAAAACCACGATCTGAACGTGAATTGGACTAAGTTCCTTCCATGCTACTATGATTTGTAAGTAGCTTGAGGTGCACTTGACGAAACGCTCTAAGACCTGTATTTCTTTTTGTCTCCAACTCGTCGCTTCGGGCTCGCAGGTGCGGCAGTTGGCATGCGCTGCAGCCCTGTTAGCTGCGTGAGTTGTGACTTATGCTTGATAGCGAGCGTTGACCGTGTCATGAATATGAAGCATCGGAGTTATACATTTGAAATGATACTTAGGTGTTGATGATAATAATGCTGTTGAAGATCTTCTATGTTGAAGTCAATAGTGAAGATTATACATCTGTCTTTCTGTGGTTTTTAATGGAAAAATAAGCTATCAAGAGGAAACGCTATTGTATTGTTGTCGAACAATCCCTACACCGGAAGCAAGTGTGAGGGAAAGTATACGTACATTAGGGAGTACGTACACAGTATTTCTGTGCTTCAGGGACCTATGAAGCTTGTGCAAATTTCATGCGTGGTTTGAAATTTAAGTATTATGAACGAAGAAGTGAAAAATAAAAAAGGTCATAAGAAATTAACTGTATTTCTAAGTGAAAATTATCATGGTTTACCATAATTATGGAATCCACTATCTACGAATTTTAGCTTTAAAACTCCCCGGGTAATGAACCGAACATTTCATTACTCGCCAAACGATCCTCGAAGTAGTCCTCGAGCTGGATAGTAGTAAATAATTTCAAGTTTATAAAGTTCTTCACGCAGGAAGAAGTTGTGAGGACTCGAGCTGAGGTTTGAGTAGGCTTTCGTTTCGTTGACACAAGATCGTTTTTTTTTGTTTTGTCATGGCCCATCTTTTTCTGTTCCAGTGCCTTCCTGTTGTTCAGCACCTGTCACTTTTTTCCTTTAATCTTATCGTGTGGCGTAAATTTTTTCCAATGTTGTTTTTATGCTCAGGGTGTGGGGGCACACCTTCTGCATAGATTTCTTGTTCCCTAGATGCCTTACTAAACGGTATTACGAACACCTTTGTTCTGGTGAGAGGGGCTAAACACGTTGATCCCGTGTTTGGACATACGTGTACCACTAGGTCAATTGCTCATATACGTACTGGCATGAATGAATAGTATTTCTGTGATTTCGCTACCTTTTTTTAAAGTAAAGTTTAGAGTTCAAGGTAAACTATTATCCTGCGATTATATTTTCCGTATTTGTTAGAAAGAATAGGAGTGTAAACGAGCAATAAAGTTTGCTTTTTGATTCTGCTACTTACAACCTAACCTTATCAACCTTAGCAACCGCACACTCGTACTTAACGTGTTGAACGTAGAATCTAATTTAACAACCCGTGGAAGATATCGGGTTTCAAAGATGTTCGGCGAAGCACGTAAATCTTGTACTGCGATTGACAATAATTTAAAATAGCAATATTTTTTGATTGATGAGAGCAGAGCACTTAGACGTAGGCGTCCTTGCCTCTCGACTTTCCTGTTAATTATTTCTTCACTAATGCACACCTGACAAATTCTCATTTATCCTAGTAATGTCCGAGATTTGAATATACTCGTTAGATGGTGGTATCCGTATCACATGCACACTCAAGTACTTCATACCAATGCAGATCAGAAGTTTCAATACATAAAACAAAACAAAAAAATATGTATGTGTATACACGACGGATTTTATCATAATAGCTTGCCTGGTAGTTCAAGCTTTCAGTGATTCTCTTAGAGTCAAGATCTAAAAGTTTGATATGCTTTCTGTCTTGCGGTGCCTGTGCAGCTAGTTTTCTTCTTTCGTAGCGCTATTTGCTGGGCTCTTGATTCAGTTTAAGAATATTTTCTTATCCATTTGTGTTATTCGATATTTTAACGTATGTTTTTGAGTTCAAGTTCTTGTACTTCTGCACGCATTCACTTACTTTCATCTTGCCCTGCTCTTGATCTTTGTCCTAATCGCAGTTTCGTGTTAGTGTATTTTTTAGTTGAACTTGTTTGTTGATAGCTACTTCCTCCTCTCGCTATTGTCGATACATATCTTTTTCGCGTAACGGTTATTATTTCACAAACATTGTAATTTTTCATTTTTTCCCATACTCAGTTTTTTTGAGATGGTGCATTTGTTCTACACCCTCCTGTCACATTCATTCATTTCTTAATATATCACTTGTCCTTATTCCTCATCCTCTCACTACCTCATTGATTTGCGTCAATCCTCAGAGGAGTACGCTCAAGGGGAATATTCTAAGTGCATCTGGGAGACTTGGCGCACTTAGCATATATGAAGGATTCCAAAGCCACACTCAAAGACGTGTGGTGATAATGTCTGTCCTCCTCAGTGTATCTTCAGGAACTAGAACTCCTCAGCGGTTAATCTATGCTATCTATCACAGAAACAGTATTTATTGCAAGAATGTATTCAGGATTTAGATTAGTAGTTTGGCAGGCGTTATTTTTCATTCTTTCCAGGGCCCGAGCTGAGAGGATAGGCCTTCTTTTTGTTGAAATGTAAAGCTTTTTGTTATGTTAAGGACCACCTTTTTTCGGTTCACTGCTGACCTGTTTTTCAGGACCTCTGACTTTCTTCTTCAACTTTTATCTTATTTCAGGAACTTCTTTCTCAACTCTCTGTTTCTATGCCCCTTCTACATATATTCCTCATTCCCTTATCTCCATGCTAAATGGTGCGTTCCTCCTTCATCTCTTCGATACGCTCTTTTTTTGTAGCGGTTAGGGAGGCTTAAATTAACTTATAATCTTATAATCTTTTTATTCTTTCCTTTTCTATTTTTTTGGGGGGAGGAGGCCAGGGTGCTGTGAAACTGAATTTTTGTATCATTGTCTAAGTCTTTTATTATTTATTCTGACTTCACTCTTTCGTCTTAACGAAATGCTTATGCCCTTTGCCTGTGAAGCGAGCTGTGCCAATTGAGACACCTAAATTTGGCGCCCATGTGGTGGCACTTGAACTAAAACTTAACTGACTTTCTCTCAAGTATAATCTGCTGAGTGGAGACAGATGTCTAAGCCTTGAGCTAATAAAGAAGTTAACATACAATTTAATTAATAAATTTTTTTACCTCGCATCATAACTTAGTTTGAGTAAACTTGATGTTTCTTTCTTTTCCTCCCTTGTGAGAGGAGAGAGGTTGGTGTATAGTGCATGCATGATTGTCTTTTTTTATTCTTTTTTCACATTCCATCTTTTATCTCATCGAGATGCTCGCGTTTTCTTTTGCTAACGTAGCGAACTGTGCCAATAACGCTGAAATTTTGCATCGTTGATGTGCCACGTGGTCTTAAATCTCAATGATTTCTGTTGCACTCGCCTTAAATATGCAAAAAACGGAAAATTGACATAAATGAATCAACGAATCAATTGTGTTTTGCCTTCCAAAGTAGTTCTTATTCTGCATGTCCGTGTATGTTCTCTTCTTATCCATTCAATCTTCTTTAATCCTCTCATTCATATTTATATCTAAATCAGCATTAGTTTATGCTTATATTTTTCAACTGCTCATCCCATTTGATATTTTCCACCTCACTTACTTTCAGTCCTCCCAGCGACGCGCACCCTCCCTCGCCGCGCGATGGAGGCCCTGGCCACAGCCAAAGAGGCGCTGCTCTGCCGGCACGACCAGGTCGAGTCCCTCGGTCGCCTCATCGGGGAGGTGAGTTCTGCTTCGTGCTCAATTATTTTCGTCATTTCTAAATTAGTATTTTAGTTCTTTAATATACCCATTATTTTATTGGATACCTCAATGGGGAAGTGAGTTCTTCGTGTTTTTTTAATTACCATTTCATTTCGTTAATATTTCCGTTATTTGCTTGACTACCTCATCGGGGAGATGAGTTTTTGATTGGGCTTTGTTATTTTCTTCAATTTTTAGTTTCCAATTCTGTTTGTTATTATCTTATCTCAATTTTTCCCTCGATCGTTACATCGGAAAAATTTGTTTCTAATTGAGCTCTATCATTTCCTTTATTTTTTTGGTTCCTATTTTTTCCTTATGGTTTTCGTTGTTCCCTCCGTGGCCCCGTCGATAAGGTAAGCTATTATATATGCTTCAAAATTACCTGCGCTCTTCTAAGGTCACGTAGAAATCTTTTTTGGCTGTTACTTTGTGGGATTGCTTTTGTTGGACTCCCGGTGCAATTCAAAGGGAAGCTTATACCCGGATAGGATCTGGTGTTAGCTAATGTAGATACAAAGCAAGAAAGGTACAATAGTACTAGTACACAGGAAAACCGATCTCATTTTTTCAATCTTCTTTGGATGATACGACTGTTGTCTTCATGGAAATTAGAAATTCCAAGTGGAAAATATGAGATCCCGAAATGAAGGTTAGGCAGGCCATCCTTTTATTGAAATGGAATAGGTTGTTTGTTTTATTACGAACCATCGTTTCTTGGTTCACTGCTGCGAGGTTTTTAGTAACTACTACTTTCTTCTTCAACTTTTATCTTGTTTCATCAATTATTTCTCAACGTTCATTTTCTATACTTGAGTGGTATTGTGTGGAAACACACCGTCTGCATATATTCCCTGTTCCCTTAGCTCTATACCCTAAATGGTGCCTTCTTCTCTTTAGAACGCCTTTGTTGTGGCTAGGGAGGCTTGAACTAACTTGTTTAATCTAATTTCAGTTTTACGAGAGTGACAACCAGTTCGAGGTGCTCAATTTTGGTCTAAGAGCCATGGATGGCCCAATTTTTTCTCAGTTTTTGAGAATGTTTATGAGAGTATTAAAAAATATATTTTATGCTCTCTAATCTACCAATGTGTTGCTATTGTGCAATGACAATAGTGTTGGGATAATTGCTTTTTCGCTCACATGCCCCTTCAATTCTTGTGTATGACCCACACTAAGACTAATCACTCGAGTAACGTGGCGCATTACGTTCTTTCCGTGCAGCCTGGTAGTCCGCTGCCGGCATGCATCTATGTGTACGGGGACAGCGGGAGTGGCAAGAGTACGGTGGTGTCGACTGTACTGGCCTGCCTCGACGTCAAGACTTGTGCTGCCAACTGTGTCGAACTGTGCACTCAGCAGCTCCTCTTCCAGACCGCCATCAACTCATTCGCTGGTCAGTTCGTACTCACCTTCTAATGCTGTGCTGGTTAGTTTACGGGCGCCGTTAAATGCTGTGCTGTTCAGTGTGTACACTCTGTCAAATGTTGTGCTGGTCTGTGTGTACACTCTGTCAAATGTTGTGCTGGTCTGTGTGTACACTCCGTCAAATGCTGTGCTGTTCAGTGTGTACACTCTGTCAAATGCTGTGCTGGTCTGTGTGTACACTCCGGCCAATGCTGTGCTGGTTAGTTTACAGACGCCGTCGTTAAATAATTCGATCTCTTTTGATGCTGGATACGACTGTCAAATTATTCTTGCAACTAGCACAAGTATGTCACGCTTGTTACATGTGTCAAGACCACACGATCATGTTACTGTTATCTCACTCGTGTTTGTTTTGGCACGTCAGTGCAGCAACTAGTATTGTTTGGTTTACATGGGACACGCAAATCTTTCCTATACGTCAGCACATGAACAAAATTCTCAAAATTGACTTTTTAAATCAGACTAGCACATAAAAGCCATTCAGTATCCGGTAACTTCACTTCGAGGACGAAAACTCAGTGTTTTTACAATTCATGTAAGTAACGGCCAAATACGTCCTGAACTACACGCAGTCACGCAATTGAGACATTGCAGAGCACGTTCCGGCGGCGCACAACGGCTACAGCGCGTACAGCTCGTGCGAGTCGCTGGGAGACTTCGTGCGGCAGCTGCAGGAGCTGGGACGTCGCTCTGGCCACGGCGGGGACAGACTAGCGCTGGTGGGTGCATTTAAGGCCGTCCCTGTCTAACTCTGTCGCCGGAGTGTCTCTGTGATCTTAGCCGCCCAAGTGTAGTAGCATAAATGAGGTCCGCGAAATTGGTCAGTCTGTCTATCTTTGAAGTCCATGATGACTAAACGCCTCTGCATTGGGTAGCTAAAATCTAAATGCTACGTCGGAAATGGTTGGATTGGGTTACGTTGAGTTGGGATTGAGGATTATTTTGTGATGTGTTCTTCTGTGTCGTTACTTATTCATAGGTTTTTGAATAAGCTTATGGTGCGCTGATCTTCACTGGGATTTGTTTATGAGTTTGAGATTAATTTGTGGTGTGTAGATCATGTTCGAAATTTGTTCGTGCTTTTTTATGACACTAGTGATGTCCATGTCTGTGCTAGAATTTTTTTGGGGTATTAATTTTTGTGTCAGTGATTATTTGGATTTGTTAATAATTTTTATGATTAATTTGTTTGCTGAATATTATTGATGAGATTCATTTATCCATGTTTGTGAATTAATATGTTGGGTGTTGGTTATAGTTGGGATTTATTCATGTTCTTCAATTGTGAAATAAATATTTATTGTTTTGAGAGGTTAATTTGTAATGTGGTTTTAAGTCAATATTTGTTCATTGTTTTTAGAATTAATGTGTGATGCGTCGTTGATTATTAGAGTTTAATTCTGAGGAATTAGGTGCTGACTCTTGATGTAAACTTCGGGCTAATGTGTGGTTGTTGAGTAATTCGGGATTTAGCTTTAGATTGTTTGTCATGATTCGTAATAACGTGTTGATTGTTCGCAATAATTAGTTGTAAATTCGAGTGCTTTGAAAATTTTTTGTTTTATTCTTGTGATTGTCAGACCGGGAAAACTATGAGCTTTGTCGCACTCTCATCAATTTTTTTGTTGATAAACCGCCAATTTTGTTGAAGGATTATCAAATCGGAAAAACTGCGCTACTGACACGCATTCTTTTATTTTAATACAATGACTTGCTTGAGGATTTATAATTTATTTGGATGTGGGTTCGTCAGTTTTTTTTAATTTAGACACAACTACTTCAGTGTAGCTGTTTCTTCACAGGTAATCCCAATTCAATATTTTCCGTTTAATAATTTCTGATATTTTAACCATTTCAATTTCCCCATTTCAAACATTTTATTCTTTTAGTAAGGTCATTAATAACAGCAAACCATTTTAATTCGCCATTTTATATACCTGACCAGAATTTCTAACTATTACCATTTCAATCTAACCATAAATTACGGTTAGCCATTTCAATTTATACTGAACTATTTATATGCGAGGATGTTTGATTACTCACAATTCCACTTTATTTATTTCTGACAGGTGCGCATTTAATTTTTCTCTCAACAATTTTGCAGCCAAGAGCCCAAGATGCAATTTGTTGTGACAAATACTCCCTCCACGTATCAACAGGTGCTGTACCAGTGCGAGAGACTGCGCGACAGTGACCCAGTCTCCCTCCCTGCTCTGTGCCGCCTCCAGGAGCTCTGTGGGGGCGCCGTCAACATCTGCGTCGTGCTGGTGTCCGCTCTCGCCTTAGATAAGCTCCTGCCCTCAGGAGGCGTCGCTATGCCCTTTGTTGTCCACTTCCCTCAGTATTCTAAGGGTAAGTCAAGTGCTGGTACTGATGTCACCCTAGCAGAAATTGCTTAGTGACTCACCGGTGGTCGCTGAGGGAATTTTCATGAAATGATTCACTCAACGTTGGCTACCAACAGAATTTCATGTCTATTTTGCATAAACAAAGGGAAGGCGCGTTTCCATTAATCTTGTGTTGATTATAAGTTAAATTTTATAAATTTTAGTGTAGTGTTGAACTTCAGTACAACACACCGCAGTTACGGTGTTACTGATGAAATACCTCGCGTGCATCTATGAATGTGACACTTGTGCTGTGCATGCGTTTATTTAGTGTTAACTTGTGCAGAGAAGTCCAGTTCTGGTGAATGCATCTGTGGCAGTACTGGTGGTAATGCTGTGTGGTGCAATCAGTGTAGCGTACTTGGTGTGCCATGTGGCGAGTCATAACTGTGGTTTTCAATTATTTTTGCAGTTCTTAATAATGTGCTCAGCTCTCTCTGTCCCCTAAGTGTGGGAATTTCTTATCATTAAGCAATAATGCTCGGTGCAGGTTGATAGCAGTTAGCTGTAACGATAAACAGTGCAGGATGCTGTTCAGTTGTAAAAAACGGGGTGTTTTCAAAAGTCCGTTCATTGTATCAAAAGTTATTGAAGATTTTTTGGGTCCCGTGTTTAAAAGTGTTTTGGGTCCCGTGTATTTAGGAGTTTCATTTTTATACTGTGAAGAACAGATGTTTTGCCCAAATTTTCGAGTTGTGAATTAAATAACCTCTTCTCACTTTTGAATTATTCTGTTTGATATATTGATTCCAATTTGTGCCTCTTTTTCATGCATTTTATTTGATATATCAGTCTTCAATTTTTAGTACAGTCTTTCTTCTTCATTTACAAAGTTGGTTTACAAAATTTTCTCGGGATGTGCTTATTGTAGCTATTGCTCCGTATTAACATTATTAGTTTGAAAAATTTTGCCGACAGCAACTTTTTATTCATACAGAAAGAAAATATGATTTTGAAGGTATACAACTGCTGATTTTTAGCGAACTAAAACTGTTGCATCACTCACTGCAGGTTTACCTTCGCCCTCTTAATAGTATATGACGTTGCCATTGATCTTGTATTATTTTTATATTTGCTTAGTGTATCCACAATACTAAGGAAAAATTAAATTTTCCTAGAGCTGGTCATGCATCGTAGATACTCAGAGATTTGGCTACAAGCTATACCAATTTCGCGTCGGAATCTGAGCGTACCTTTAATATACATACCATGTAGTGTACACGGCCCCTCAAAAATGATGGGATTCGATGTCGGACCGGACCAACTGTGCTTCAACGTGGCTTTCTTGTGCTTTACTTTGGCCTTTTCATGATTTCCAATGCTTTTCTTTGGCTTTCCCAAACTTTTCTAAGTCTTAACTGCTGGAATTCTATATAACTTAACAATACACATGACATTGAATCAGACTTCGAATCTGATGGTATAATACACCGAAAATTGTGGAGTTGATGTAGCTTGTATCACAGATACGCTCATTACACAGTTTCTACTGGTCGGTGAGATGGACTGACGAACGCGGCTCCTATTATATATAGTATAGATTTATTCTAGGGTAATTTTAGGTTTCAAAGCACTAGCCACATTATTCATGCACACTGATGCATGCAAAAGCGTTTTTGCTCTGTGTTTTGAATGAAAAAAATTGATTTCACCTTTAGTATGTGGAATGAATGAGAAACTGTTCATACTGACAACATTAGTGATGAATATTGCCTTCGCCCTAAGACTTTGTATCACCTACTTTACGTGGATTTCACAGCGACGTTCGTTCATATCGCAGTATTTTCAACCCTTGATTTTATTTAGTAAAGCACACTGACTGCTCGTTTTTGCGCTGTTGCGTCTCACAGATGAACTTGTTGAGCTGCTGCTCAAAGAAAGGTGCCCAGAAGAGGAGAGCGATGGCTATTCAGAGGACTTCCATCGCACCTACGTGACTCTAGTGTTGAGTGTCTTCTACCCTGCCTCCCGCAGCCTGTCTGAAATGCGGCATTTGGTGAGTGGGTGCACTGCGTCATCAACTTAGGGAGGGAGCCTCCGTATGAGTTGTAACTTTATGGAGTAGGGATTTGCCTTGTGAGTTTAGGGACTTGTGACCGATCGGGCGGATTTATGTGGCGAGTGTGTGCTTTTTTGTTACTTCTTGCAGTGGAGAGGGTGTGAGTTGTGACCAGATGAAGATATGTGTAGTGAGTGTGCGGGCGTGTGACTGGTCGATGGATGTGTGTAAAGGGTGTAGGGACAGCAATATTTAGGTATATGTGTGATGAGCGTTAGTACTTTTTGAGAGGCCACCACTGCAACTAAACGCTTAACTACGCATTAGTAGTTACAGAGAACTTAAAAGCTATTAATATGAGTAATACTAATAATAACGATCTTGACACAGCTGTCGGTGCACTGGAAGACGTACGTGGGTCCGGTGGAGCGGGGTGAGGTGCCGGCGCAGCTGCTGAGGAGCGAACACCTCCGCATGTTATGGCGCAACATCGAGCCGCACCTGCGCCGCGCCCTGAACACCTTGTATGTCAAGGAGGTGAACAGGTGAGCTGCGTCCATTAGCGTTCCCATGGTCGCGTTACGTTGCTTGTGGATGGTGCACAGCTTGGGCGTATTCTTCCAGGGGATAAACTTCTTTTGGATGATAGTTATTGAAAGGAAGGCCAGAAGAAACATTCGGCTTCTAGAAAGGTTAATGACGTTTAGACCTTTCGAGCATTATCTTGGCTCATTTTTGGTAGGCAGTCTGTGGAAAAGGTCTGTAAATAGGTAGTAGGTCTGTAAATGACAGTAGATCAATAAATGCTTAATTTCCATTGTTTGAAAACTGTGAAATATAACGCCAGAGTGAACATGTACGGTTGGTGAGTCAATTTACAATTTCCAGCAGAGCAGAGCTATCTTGATCATTGAGAGAGGTCGATGTTTATTTATGAATGACAATACCTTCAACTAATCTTGAATCTGCAACGGATGATGATGCCAATGATCCCATAATTTTGAAATTCTTCGTGAGCATGGATAGTTAGGACGTATTGCTTCATTTCGAATATTGCTATACTGTTATTAGGTGGTGAAAAAAGAGGGTTGTTCGTGATATTTCCCCCAGTTTTGCAATGCGTGTCTGCAAATGACGAATGCCAATACGCAACATTGCTTTTTAGTAGACATAAAATACGATCTGTTATGTTGAAAAAACTATGAAGAGTAAGATTTTTTTGGTAAATCATTCTGATATTTGAGTGTAATGCATTTTTGAATGTAATGTTATTTTACGCCTGACATTTTTGTTTATGTTCGATGTTTTGCCTGTAAGTGTGTAGTAAATTAATTTCTTTGAAACGGTAGCTCGTGATTTTTGCTGCTAAATGTGGGATGTATATTCATCTTGTTACAATTTTCAGTTATACAAAGTTACTCGTTAAACTAGAAAATTCACTTAGAAAATACGCCTCACATATGAAATAGATCCTATTATAACACACTTTATAGGCTCCATCTGTTGGGCACCTGACGGCCAATTTTGTGCACAAAAGACACGGCACTTTTAAAATGTAAATCTAATTCTCTGAACATAGGTTTGCGATATACGTCAGTAGCGAAATCAAATTCATGCTTTCCAATGCCAATAACCAGAAATGCTAGGGTTTCGTCCTTTTCACATTCACGAGTAAATTTTATTTCCGAATGTTTAAAGAGTTTAGGAATTTCGAACAATTCCATGTCTGATTAGTGCCACAGCAATAGGGGATATCATCACCGTATCGTCTGGACAAAACGTGGGTAAATTCAGAAATACAGCATCTCAATCGTACACGTTCATGAAAAACAAAAATTGGAGTTAAAGCTATTTTCATAAAATGCTGAATTTGTTTTAATAGGAAAGAGTTTCCAAGTTTTCTCTAGCTGGGTATTAAAGATTATATTTTTTAATTCAATTAGATATTATGCAAACAAATTGCCGTTCTCCACTGGGTGCATGTGTGTGTCTCCTGTATTAGCCTATATATTTGTATCTTTTCATTAATAGGAATGGTTAAAAAGTTGCTCTTTGGAATTAAAGCATTTTTTTCAGGCAGTACGTTGATGATACCTTTATACGGTAAAATAAATATTGCTAAATATTTACCCCCTCAGGGGGATACAACTATTGTATCTAAGGGAATTAGCGCTCCCAGGGGGAAAATGCGTGAGGGCCCGAGCTGAGAGTTAAGTAGGCCTTCTTTTTGTTGAAATAAAATATTTTTTTGCCATGTTAAGGACCAACTTTTTCGGTTCACTGCTGTCCTGTTTTTCAGTACCTACTACTCTTCAACTTCTATCTTGTTTCATAAACTTCTTTCCCAATTTACTGTTTCTATGCCCCTTCTGCATAGATTCTGCATTCCATAATATCTATATTAAATGGTGCCTTCCTCCTTCCTCTCTTCGATATGGTCTTTTTTTGTAGCGGTTAGGGAGGCTTAAACTAACCTATAATCAAATCTGCTAAATATTTACCTTCATATCATTATTTTGGAGGCCGCAAAAGTACATTTATTAAATTGTTTTAATGGTACAGTACCTATCGAAATGCAGTTTCCACAACTATTAGTCATTTGCTCATTGAGTGTCCTGACTTCCACTGCGTGTTTTGTAACAATTCCATGTATTTTTAGTGTGTTTTGACTTGTGCAGCACGCAGTACTGCGAGATGCAGCAGCTATTGGAGCAGAGCAGCAACAAGCTCCCCTCAGTGAGCACCATCTCTGGAGGTGCGGGGAAGGTGGGTACCGTCACCAGTCGGCAAGATTCACAGCAGTTTGGGCAGCGAGACGAGGGTACTTCAGTGTGAATTGTGCTCTGCTCTCACTGCGACGCATCTGTTCAAGGGCTGCATTTTCTAACAGTTCATGTCGTTGTTGTAGTTCAGCAGTTTGTTCGTTTGTACAGTGCTTTTATAGTGATCACTTTTTCAAATTAGGCAAATTCTATTCACCTGTTCCCAAGTCACGCATTGCTACACACCACTGAATGGTCATCTGAATGGAATATTGTTTTTTACAGGTAGAGCTCCCCTTCTACTCGAAGTACCTGCTCATTGCCGCCTACCTCGCTTCGTACAATCCTGCAAAGTCGGACCGCCGGTTTTTCCTCAAGCATCACGGCAAGCAGAAGAAGACTCAGGCTATGGTTAAGGTAACACTTTCCTGTTGTGCAGTGCACA
>JACJUY010006558.1:27984-47297 GCA_014220935.1 Platorchestia sp. MABIK
TGATTGGCAGCTGGGCATAAATTCAATATATAATGAAAATGAAGCAATCCCACAGGTACTGATGAAGTCGGAAATGTTTTCAAGGTTACGGGTACGAATAAAAATTTGTGATTGATCTGATATTTTTAAGTTCAGTATGAATCATTCTTGATGCAAATATTTTTCTTTTTATGATAATCAAACACTTTAGTATTCTCCCACTTGAATTAACTCCTTGTTCTTAATCTGTGTCAAAAATAATTTACAGGATTTAAGAAATTTAGATCAATTTTCTACAGTGGATAGTTAATTATGGCATGCCAAGTTGTGCTGTTTTTATAGAGTTAAGGTGTCTGTTTTTGATTGGATTTTAGCACGCTAAATGTCCGGGAATTTAATTCAGGACAAATTAAACTCAATTCCCCTTTTCAACGTTTAAATAAATAAGTTAATTGCAATGTGCTTCAATTGTTTTTTATATCAAGAACATAAATGTATAAATTCAATTGTCACCACCGATGGGTCCCTCGCATTATGGAGATCTTCTCAGTTACCGTAACCTTAGGGTCACCGAGCAGTTACCGCGTTTACCTTTACCGGAAGCATAGGATGGCAACGGTTCTTGGTTAGTTAAGTTGTCTGCCGAATGCTTTGAGGACTGGCGCCCCAGGAAGGATGAGCTTCGGTTGCCTCAATTGCAGGTAGGCCTTCGGGACTTCTACCTTACGGGTCCACTTAACTTCTTTCAATGCTCATACCTTCTTCCCTTTTTCTTTTTAGTCTTTCATTCCTCTTCTTTCCTAACTTGCTACTTCAATGCTCTGGGTTTCCTGTGTGGAAACACGTCTTGTGCATCGATTCTCCGTTTTCTACAGTCCATACTGAATGGTCCATGATTCGCTTTCTTGAGTTCGCATTTATTGTGGCTAGGGAGTCTCATACCATTGGTGATTAGAATTTGGCTCTTAATGGGCATTGTTTTACACAAATAAATTCCGGACTGAGATCGGATTATGCTTGGGCATGAACTGTTTTTAAATTTTTTCACACAATTTTTTTTAATTTTTTGTTTTATTAACCTCAATGTCGATTTTTTTTATTAATCTCAATGTAGATTTTCTTCATTCTGGTAGAGAAAGCGATGTTAAAATATGATAGATGAGGAAAATTTGCGAAAATTTCGGATGAATTAGGTAATAAGGCGTGAGTAAGCGTGTACGTACGTGTGTGAGACTATTGCAGACTAAGTGCATTGAAACCTGCATGCTCTCCACATATTTTCTGTTGCATTCATTCAGTAAGAGTGGCCGACATGTTTTTCATTGGTATAGAGTATGGTGGTTGTAACATGATCCGAGTTCATATTTTCTTGAATATGATGTAACTTCATTAGACTAATGGAAAATGAACTAACATTCCAAATCATTTAAAGTTTAGCATTTCCAGATCCCAGGTAGATCGAAACCTTGTCTACTGTTAAAGTTGATGCGTGAATAGCAGTAATTTTGTATTCGTATATGATCGATTTACTACCCCTCAGGGGGATACAATTATTTTATCTATAGGAATTAGCGCTCCCAGGGGGAAAATGTGAGGGCCCGAGCTGAGAATTAGGTATCCCTTATTTTTGTTAAAATAATTTTTTTGTTATGTTAAGGGCTACCTTTTTTCGGTTTACTACTGTCCTGTTTTTCAGCACCTTTTCGGTGCTGAAAAGGTGCTGGAAGGTGCTTTCTTCTTCAACTTTCATCTTATTTCATGAACTTCTTTCTCAACTTACTGTTTCTATGCCCCTTCTGCCTAGATTCCTCATTCTCTTTTCTCCATACTAAATGATGCCTTCCTCCTTCCTCTCTTCGATACGCTCTTTTTTGAAGCGGTTAGGGAGGCTCAAACTAACCTATATTCTAATCTGATCGATTTACTAATAAATATTAATTTTCAAATGGCGAATAACTTTTATTTCCCTTGTATATTCTAATCCAGTACTTATGAAAGTTTGTTGTTATATCGGCCATTTACACACTACTTATGATTCTTTTGTGTGCTCGCCGTGGTACAGTGGTTAAGGGATCGGCCTTGCATTTCGGAGGCCCAGGTTCGTATCCCGGCACTGGCGCGGCGATTTTCCCCCCGTTGGGTATAAGGGAGAGCTCAAGCACAATACCCCACTCAACCCAGGTGTCGGAAATGGGTACCGGCTTCACGGGGGAACCGTCATGGTGTCCTATATATAGTGTTAGTTATAAGACATTTGAAAAACCAATGCTTAAGATCATATGTATCAGGCTTGATTGGAAATAAAGCATCCTAAGATGCCGATGTTTGTTTGTTTGTAGCAGACAATGGGGTGTGAGTGGAAAGTTAGCATACGTTATTAATCCTTTCCATTTGAAAATAACTAAAATCTGGTCTGACACCATTCTGTGTCATTACAATGCATTTTTTCTACTGTTCCTCAAGTTACGGGAAAATAGATGCATGCAGTGTAAAACGTGCTGCATTTTTTGCTGGTTTACGTAAACGTAGAAAAATTCGGCTTTCATGCGAAAAGTGCGAAGAGAGGCGTACAGAACGCAATGTAAGAAGAGGGCGTTCTAAATCAGCTTGAAGCCTCAGTAAGAGAGATCCCGTTTTTAATGCGCCTGAAAATTCAAAACCCGATTGAAACACGGTCGAAGAGCAAACAACATGAACAAGTTGCACACGAGTAAAGTAAACAAGTTGTAAAGCTGCGCCAAATTTGAACCTTCTGAACATTTGAATGTGATATTGGCGAAGAACAAGTGACGAATTACAAAGTTTTGAGTTCAATTCACATGCAGGCGGAAGAAAGTGTTGGAGGAGCTTTCAGGGAAACAATATCTTCACTTCAGGTCAACGTATGTTCAAAATTTTACTGTACCGTCAACTCAAATCATGTTTTCACTGAGTAACAATCAAATTGTGCAAAGAATAAACAAATTCTGTAATAAATCAAACTAAGCGCTCTCTAGAGTTTCTCATTCTCTTGCGTAATGGCAATTTTGAAAATCAACGTTTTTCTTTCGTCTTATTAGTTGCTTCACGATGTTGAATAGATAAAGATCACCACCTGAGATGCGAAAAGTTTTTCGATGAATACTCATATACTAACATAACAGATTTCTAAAATTAAATGCTGTATCTTTTCCGTACGAACGTGTTTCTAATATTGTTCGAGTATTAGAGATGTCTTGAGAAAATATAGTTCGTTTTAGGTTGAAGAACGTAAAGTGCGTCATTTAGTACCAGTGGCCTTATAAGTATATAAAGTCCTTATCAGGCCTTAATTTCAATTTTATTGAAAATAAAGTGTTTTTCTAATTTTTTTAAATAATTCCTCTCAGAAAAAGGCTTTTTGCTCTGTAAACCGCCAAATACTGTGAAGGGCATGTGCAACAAATTACAATAGCACAAATGTAAAATTTTAAAGAAATCCCGGGATCCCGGGATTCTCGGGATTGTCTTCCTGTGATTCCGGGATTTTCATTTGGTCCCGGGGTTGCAAACCCTACAGTCGCGTACTTCATTCACCTTGCAGCAGAAACGCGACTAATTCTCACTAACATGATTCATGATACTCCCTCCCGGTACTTAGAAGACCCAGGGAAGAGTTCCTGGGAAAAGGAAAGTGGTGCGTGCATTGCAAAAGTAGGCTGCTTGCAACACGTGTGCCCGCTGCTGCGCACGCATCCGCGATAGTCGTCGGTGCAAGGCGATATCGCCTCTGCGACCGACATGCTCTGGACCCGGGAGGCGTACAGCGACCGTCAAATTTAATGCTTCTTCTCCGAAGGGATTTGGTTTCCACTTATAATAACTTTAATCCCTGTTGGGCTTTGACAGGGTTCCTCAAATGATAGTTCGAATTCGTTCTGTAGAAAATTTGAAATACAAAGCGTCGCACTTGCCACAGTCAAGAACTCCTCATTCGTTTATTGGTATGTTGTACAATCCAATAACTTTTTCATAGAAAAGTTATTAGAGTACACCCACTTTTTTCAGTTGATCGTATTTTCAGTGACTACAGTAGAAAAGACTTGTTATCTATCAAAGGAAATTTCATTGCCAATATTTCACAAACAGTAAGAGGAATTCATTGAGTTCGTTTTAGCTGTAAAGCAAATGAGCATAGAGAACGCGTCTGAGGTCGACTTATCGCTGTGGCACTTCCCGTTGCGATGCCGCCCATGCAGGGCGGGGTGTAAGTGCCCATTACGCCGCCTCTCATAACCTCCCCAGCGTGAGGGCCCCTGCTGCAGTCTTGCTCCACAGTGCATCCTAAAGCGTCGGGTTCCAGTGCACCGTCTCTCAAATCATTCTTTATGAGCATCCAATTCTTTATTTTAGTGTTGATTTTACATCAGGAAATTTGGCTCGATGTATAGTTTGGCTTACTGCGGCATCAAGTAGATTTTGAGCGCCCACTTCTTACATCGTGTCTAGTGCGCCTCTTATCATGTCTCTCGTTTACGATTCAAAATACTACATTTTTTCTCGGATAATGAACAAGTGAAGTCAACAATGAGCAAAATTGAGCTAGTTTTAATGCCCTTTGGCGTCTCTTATTCTCAGCCTGGAGTTACGCCGTTATTAATTTTTTTATTACAATCGTGAAATAGCTGCTCTTCACTTCAGGCGATTTATAATGTGCATATGTGAAATCTGCTTAAATCATGGGAGTTTAAAGTGAATATATTCATCATTGCTTCATTTTTGAGTAGACATACTCCTAACTTGAAATATAATTAGATTTAAAAATTTAACGACTGCAGCCCTACATCCTTCCATGAGTTTAGCGAAATACTTTTCTACAATTTTAACCAGAAAAAGCTTGTTGCTGAATGCATGATTTTTAAATTTTTCAATTCGCTTTAAAATTCATTAATCTTTTTTGTATATGCTTCGGGTTCCCAAAGGATTTTTTAATTGTGAGCTTCGTGAGATTTCTCGTTTTGGGCGCTCTAAAAATAAAGCACGTGAAGGAAGCATAAATTTATTTGATCAACGATGATGACATGATTTGATGTTGTGAACGACAGCGGCCGATTTGCTCGTTAGTGAACTGAAATATGACAATAAAAAACGTGTGAGTAATGCTTATTAGAATAGTGAATTTTTCAAATGACGTTGAAATCTGGCAGATAATACCCAGTTTATTTATCGAAGCGAATGCGATTTTGATTGACTGAAACATTTTGAACCCGAAGTCCCGTTAGTTAGAGTTCTGTGGACGAGAATGATAGAAATTCACGTTAATTTAACAGTGCAGTTACTCTTGGGGTGAAAAATTTTGAGCGCCAAAGCCTTGCAATGTATGATCTTCGCGTAACTATACCAACGTTTGCAAACCACTCGTTGATGTACTTACATGTTGTGTGAATTCATTTTTTCGCTTGATGTCTCGGAAGCATAATTTCTTTTAACTATTCAAGGAGACGAGGAAATTATATTAGTTAAATTTTGAGTGATTGCTTCTAAGGTAAAGATGAGAGCTATACTTGGTAGCATAGTGATTAGGCCAGTAAATTTGGAACGTTTATCATGAACAGAGTTACTATGTTCTAGGAGCGGGAGATCAGATGTTGTGTCTACTCTCGTCAGTTTAAGTGATCACCGCGGCCTAGTTGCTTGAAAGTGCGAGTCAGTTCAAAGGAAGAAGTCAGCCATAATTCCTCATTTTACCCAGGTAATGGAAATGGGTTCCAGTTCAATCGGGAGTAACCGTTATTTCACCTGCTTTAACTTATATGGTATTTGAAAAACAGGACAATAGATGATATTTTTAAAATTTGATCGAATTGCATTCTTTTTAGGAAATTAAGAGCCTTGAGGTGTCCATTGCGATGATATTGTATTTCATATATTTGGCATGCTCGAACTCATTTTATTTTCACTACGAACCAACTTTTTTAATAGCTCTATCTTTTTTGAATAGAAGGTGTCCGTAGTATTGTTAGAGCAGCACTCTTCTGGAAAATCTTAGATGTTGCTCTACATTTCTCTTCTCTTCAGCTTGTCTTCTTTATTTTACTTTTGCCTCATCTATTTTAATCAGCAATTTAGTGATTAAGTAAAATTTATATTCTAATGAACAAAATTTTTCAGTTGCGTGTGTAATCCTGAAATCCTCAAGAAAGAAAGCAGAATAAAAAATTTTTACAAGTGCATGAGCACGCAAACCGTGTTTTCAGTATATTATAAAGCACAGCTTCTGTTCACCATGTGAACATAGTCGTGTGTGCTTCATAACGGAAGGAAGAGTGGAAAAGTTGTTGACTAGATAGAGAACAGTGACTCTATTTGAACCTCGAGAGACCTGAAATAGACGAGGGAAAATAAGAAATCTTATGTGAGAAGAAGTTCAACGAACAGCAGAACCGGAAATAATTGAACTGCGCAATGTTCAGAGTTTTGTTATTCGCGTTACTCGTGGGGTCGAGAGTAGGAGCTGAAGAAGACGACCCAGACTGGATCCCACGCAGCGATCATTACACTAACTCCTCTGCTCTCGATCAAGACATTGATCAAAAAGTGCCTTCTAACTCTCCCGATGATCATGAATCTCAAGGTTTCTTTGACCCATTTCAAGTTCAATCTTTAGACGATGAGTATAGTGAAGAAGAAAACGAGATTAAGCCCCTTCCAAAAGAAACAGCTGCAAAGCCTCAGCAACATCTACAAAATGCTGAAAATGCTATCGAAATGTTGGGGCAAGGTGTAGAGCAGTTCTCGCCTGGTTCTCAGGACCATTCAATGAATCTTCAGAATCAGAATCTTCTTCGGCAACAATCTGATGAAAGCGTACCGGCTAATGGTCAAAGTTCGCATTCTGCAGATCAGCCGCAAGTTGTACGCAATACTGGTACACTTGAAAAAAATTCTCCTACTCAAGAGCAACAGTCTTCGCTCAGCCAGGAACAAAGTTCAAGCTACGTATCGAATGAGCCATTAGTGGACCAACAGCCTATGAGAGGCGATCAGCCCGTTGAAGTGGACTACAACGAACAAAACGAAGCAAGGAACGTTACTTTCGACAAAATTTTCTCTATTGATAGTGATCCTCCTCTCCAAAAGTTTGTATCTCATGAGGAAGACGATGGAGGTCAGAACTCTGCCAGAGCAGATTATGATGAATTCGAGGTTATCGACTCTCAAGAAAACAATTCACTATTGAACGACTCCGACGCTATTGACCAGAACGAACGAGCTAATAAAATTAATGAGAAACCTAAAATCCGCGTACCGATTCCGGTCATCATGGTGCCGAATGCCACTGACAGGACAGCAAATCCCGATTTATCTCCTCGCGCACTTTTCAACGTTTCATCGCAGCCTCTTCCGGTACATGGATTTGATTCCAAATTGAACTTGAGCGTTGCTTTGCCTGTACCCGACTTGGAGCCAGTGCCTGTCATCACTGGCAGAATAGCTTCAAGTTCTCAAGTAAGTACGATGGAAATGTTTTATATATTGTTTTACCGTGATGATTTTGGGCTTTTAGTTAGTGGGACTTCTTTCAAACTGTCAGCGATTATTTCTGATAATGGAATTGAGTCTGCTGGCAAAAGACGTGATGTCATACGTTTGATCAAATAAACTGATCATATAAATACTCTTCAACTGGACATGTGCCTAAATATTCAATAAGTGGGATTGTGTTGGCGGTTTGTGTGAAGATCCTTAGTAGCCTTGTATGTACTTAATGACCTAGCTACCGAAATTCGCTAGTAAGCAGCCTACAAAAAACGAAATGGGAGGGTAGAAGACTGTTATAAGAGACCCTCATACTTTACAAGAGCTTATATTTACTTCACTGCCTCCCTCCTAAGTCAAGACACGAAATAAGTTCTGTTTAAAAAGCAGCAAAGATAGCATTACCAATGGAGTCTTTTCATTAAGATAAAGAGGCAAAGTAGAGTCGAATTTCGTAGAATGGAGGGGTGGAAAAAGAAACTTGATTGATTGGGAGTGTGAGTTAACTCGTTGAAACGTTAAAGGAATGTCTGCATTAACCGTTGCATTGTGCAGTGAAAGTTGATCAATTGGTCAAAAAAGTATGACTGCTAATTAATTATTAATCGAAATGATGTCGTAGCTGACGTATTTTTGACTAATGTGAAAAATTCACTGAAAATCTCGCAAAATCATAAAAATCTGCAACGCACAAGCCAAGGTTGGCAGGAAACTGATCGACGTTACTTTGAGAAGCGGTAATAATTAACGCCGGCAACTAATAAAGAATTTAGAAAATTATGAGTCGCGGTACTCTTTTTAGTAAAATCTTGGGTGAAACTCTGTAAATTTATTATACGATACACAGTTATCATGTTCTGTATGAGCTATCGTAGGTTCCCATTTCATGAAAAAATTTATTGCTAATTTCTTATGTAACTTGATAGCACTAAGGTTTGAAAATTGCATTATTTGGTAATGAAAGAAAAACCAAGTTTTTCCGGTTTGAGAGTAGAACACATTTCATTCCGTGTAATTTTGAGCTTTGGAACACGTTGAAATATGCGTTGCTATCCAACCTCAGTGTACCGTCGTGGTTTTTAAAAATAACGCAACTCAAAGAAAAGTATTGAAAGTAGCAGTAACACGTGTAAGAATTACAACGAGTAGTTATATAATATCTGTCATTTTGAGACAGTAGATGCACCAATGAGTGAGGGAGCTGATGCAACAATGCCAGAGTGTCCGTACGCAACACCTCAGCCGTCTGATAAAAGATGGTATGAGGCGCTGATGAGAATAAAGCTCAAATTGCAAACTGTTTATGTTTTTTCTGTAATATATTAGAAAAAGCATGAACAGTTTCATATTCCTTAAAGCCTGATTTTCAAATTTTGAAACGCTATATATTGCAAGGAATTTCAGCCATTGCCTTTCCTTAGGGCAATGTGTGTACCGCGTGGTGTATGCTTTGCCATAGTTCTACCATATGCTGTCTTCAAGAGAACATCATTTACACGTACACAAACTTTAAATTTTCTGCCAGAGTGGTCTCCTCTCCAGCCTCCCCCCGCGGCCAGTCAGCTCCCTGGGGGAAGTTTCGTCCCCATTTTTCTTCCTGTGCCACTACCCCATGAAGGGGGAGCAGCACCCTTCCTACTCGCGCCCCTCCCCCGTGCACCAGCGGCTCGATGATCCCCACCGCGACGTCAACATTCGCCTCACCGTGCTGGGGGACCACAAGCTCGACAAGGGGTACACCCCCAACCTGGGTTATGAATGTGCGTTTTTGTGATGCGTGCCTGACGGGTGCATTTATCGTGGGATCTATTAACGGGCTGAATGTTGAGTACCTGACATGTGTATTTATCGCGCGGGGATGTACAGGGGTTGGACAAAATAGTTTAAATACCTTGGAAATTAACAAAATGTATTTTAACATGGTGTATGTTCACACCTTTTGAGACAATTACAGCCTCAATTCTTCGAGGTATTGATTTATACATATTGTGAACTTGAATTGTGAATTTATACAATTGTTTCCAAAAGAATTTTAGCCCATTCTGCAGATGAAACACCCTCCAGTTCTATTGAAGACGATGGCGGCGGAAATCGACTTCTTACTTGAATCTCTAAAACCGACCATAAATGCTCAATAACGTTGAGGTCTGGGGATTGTAGTGGCCAGATGAAATGATCAATTTCGTTAGAATATTCCTCGAGCCATTCTTTAACAATTCTAGCTGCATGGATTGGGCATTATCATCTTGAAAGAGGGCGTTCCCTTCTGAAACTGCTTGAACCAAAGGATGAACTTGGTCGCCCAAAATTCCTAAATGGTCTCGGCGGTGAATTCTTCCAAGAATGGCAATTATTGGCCAGAGGGATTTCAAAGAAATACCACCCCAGATCATCACAGAACCCCCGCCATGTTTTACGGTTGGGAGAAGGCAGTCTGAATTAAACACTTCTTTCGGCTGTCTCCAAACGCACATTCGAGCGGGGGTCGGAAATAAGGTAAACGATGATTCGTTAGAGAAAATCACATTTTTCCACTACTCGACGAACCAATTCTGATGGTTTCGACACCACTCTAAACGCTTCGAAACATTTCTCTTTAAGAGCAGAGGATTTATAATTACAGATCTTCCGTAGAATTCAGATTTGTGCAGCTCCCGATGAACAGTTTTTGTGGAAACTGGGTTCTGTCGGTGTTCATTGAGGTCTGCAGTAATTTTAAGAGCCGTGATCTTGCGACTCTTTCTACCAATGCGATTTAGAGTCCGGTGGTCTCTCTCAGACAACTTCGACTTTTGCCAGACCTGTGCTTCGCTGAGGACGTCTTCTCTTTCTCTTTTAAAGGCAGTCATTACTTTTGAGACAGTTCTTCTTGAAACGTCAAGCCTTCGGGCAGTTTCTGTCACACTAGCCCCTGCCATACGAGCACCAACAATTTGGCCTCTTTGAAAGTCAAAGACGTGTGCCATTTTCATAAGGTTATAATCAAATTTTTTCTATTAAATATTTGTAAAAATAAGTTAATTTAAGTAAAATTATAAATAGCTACAATAATGAACAATAAAACATCAAAATATGTTAAGTTTTGATTGTTTTTAACATGTTCAAAGATTATTATTCCAAAATGTTAGATGTTTCCATTATTTTGTCTAACCCCTGTACGTATTAACGGGCTGAATGTTGAGCATCGCGCGGACGTGTGTATTTTTTGCTGGGATGTACTAACGGGCTGAATGTTGAGTACCTGATGTCTATATTTTTCGCAGGGTATATTAATGGGCTGAATGTTGAGTAGCTGACGTGTGCATTTACCGTAGGGATGTATCAGGGTACTCACTAACGTAACGATAATAATCGTAACCTTGAACAGAGTAACAAAAAATCACGTGACTTAACGACCCTGTAAGATAGAGTGCAAATATTTTCTTTGAATCCAAATAACTCACGAGGTCTGTGACACACAAAATTATTCTATGATGATTTACGGACTCCAATAGAACTTATAATTACATCGGAAGCTTTAATTTGTTAATTTCACTGTTCCTTGGCGCTGAGGCTAAATATAGACCCTCGACATAGGTAGTTGTTCGTTTGAGATTGCTACGTAATTCTACGCTATTTACCAATGTGTAAAATTAGTAATTTCACATAAATATGCACCATTGGAGAAATACTAAGCCAATCATAGCCTGCTCAGAGAAAGTGACTCACACCCTCCGCGAATAAAATTCGAAAACACCATGCAAAGGGATAAAATAGGATCCAAGTTTCAAGATCACCATGCAGACCTGCAAAAAAAAAGAGATGCTCAGCATGATTCTCTCCCAAAATGTGAACTGCCATGCAATAGTGTACTTCGCAGCAGCATTTGTACTTACTTCTTTAAATTAGTGTGCATTTCCCGCGCACTCATTCAACTTACATTTTAACCAACACCAAGCTGTTTAGTAATGGTTCGGACTGCTTGTGGCCTGCGTGCAGAAATACTGCGAACTGCCAATATTTGGGATTTGCCGTCGGTGCTTTAATCACTTAACTTCTGAGTTGAATATTTTTATATTTTTATTTCGCCTGAAATTAAACAAAGAATATTTCTCGAATTCCTACTTTAAACACTAAGTTTTAATCTCCTATCGCTTATCCATTCAATATCAGTTATGTCCCAAATTTGACATCCCCTTTATGATCAACCTGATTGGTGGGTTGAGTTAACATTTCCCTGTGATAACTAAATTCACCATCCACTTCGAGCCCAGTTTCACCTCTCAAATAGAACTGTTTTTTTTTGGCACCGCCCTTTTTCTACCAAAAGAAACATTGATCCTTTTATAAACTTCATTCGTTCAAAGGAAAACTAAAGTTAATATTTGTTATCAAAGTGCCCAAATATTCCAATCTTACGATGATTATAGTTCATTTATTTCCACTGTATTTCTAACGTATGAAAACTATTTTGATCTTGAATCGGTTCATTTTACTTAAGTTGCCATCCCATTTCTATTTACCTACAATGTTTTCTTATTTGATTCAAGTTTTTAACTTTATCGTTGCTGTACCTCTACGGAGAGAATTTTTTATTTTAAACACGCGCGATGGCGTGTAAGTTTTACTTCACTTGTAACTTGTATCTACTCAGGTTATAACTAAATAACTGCCTTCGACTTGAAGTTCCTCGCGCGTGGTTACGCACCCCCTTTTTTCCTCGTGGATCCTCTTTTTGGTCCCCAAGGTTCATGCTTCTTCTTATGGTCTACATAAAATATTATTTCGAAGCTTTGAAGACACCTTCCTTATTCAGACCTCATTTCGCCAATCCAAGAAAGTAAAACGAACACATTTTGAGCGGATCCAACCTATTTAAATATAACATCCTCTGTCTGTTATCGACTCTCATATCTTACATTCTCATAGAATCAGCGGATTTGGTTACAAAGCTGTTTGATGTTTAATCTTCTGAGCTTACCCAAGCTTAAAACTGCAGTTTAAGGTCCAAAGTCTCACCCTAACTTCTCCTAATCGCATTCTAGCTCGCTTTACATCTGATATACCATCTTTAAAACACACGTTAAAGTCTAATGTCATGTGGCAAAAACTTTAATTTTCAAAAATCAACTTCGTGAACAAATTAGATTTACTTGTTTTTATTTTCAATTGTCATCTGTGTCTAGGTTATTCATCGCATATCATTCCCCACAACACTCACGCTGTATTTTTTTCACTACCTACGTTATCTCAATATCGCAGCGTTCACCCCCCTTATTCAAAACATTCACTGTATGTTCATCATGAATGCCAACACGACAGTTACATAAAAAAAGTGGTACAAGTAGTAGAGTAGTGAAAACTGTAAGAACAACTGCAGTTAACGATTATGGCAGTGAACCATTCCGTGTAATGCAGTGGCGGATAAAAAATGTTGCCGGTTGAGAGTGCTACGAGTGAGGCGTATAGATCTTTGAGCTCTTTTCGGGATATTTTTTTAAAATTTACCTATGTAGTAAATGATAGTGAAACTGATTATCTGTTATAACTTATTAAAGTACTTTACGAAGCTGTTGTTATAGATAATTTTTAACCATAGTTTTCAGGTGAAGATGTCTCTAAATGTATCATATTTAGATGGCAGATACTTGAATGCACCCTTATGTTATTTTATCTGTTTGTAATCTACTCTTATTATCAACGTCTGAACGCCTCAAGCACTTCCAAAGTAATAAACTCGGGCACATTTTTTCCACGACTAATGTCGAATCATTCGTGGTTTTGAAGAACCTAATTTTTCAGGTCATTCGAAGTGTCCCTTTTTTGGGCGTAGTCCACCATCGACAAAACAAAACGAACTTTCTCACCAGCTCAATGTCATTTTTATTGAAACCATGTCTTACACAGTAATTTTATCGCACCGAATAGAATAAAATTTTGCGCTAAACGTGCAGTGGGCGTGACGAGCAGCGTAGGCGTGGACGGGTTCCTTGTGACTGGAGTGCAGGCTCTCTCCTCACAGCATGCGGAGGCCCTCGCAGCACCCATGCCTCCCAAGGTGGGTGATGCATGCATTCGTCATATGGGTAAAATGTGCGTGTTGAAGAGAGGTGAGACGAGCTCAACAGCTTGGTATTCTCTCTAGCTCAGTGGTTCTTGATTTTTTATTTCCAATTCCCCACTTTTTAGGGAGCCAACTCTCCATTCCCTACCACAGCATCGGTGGGGAATGGAGCATCCACCACCACGGCATCGTCCTTTTTCCTAACCATCGGTGACATTCCTAACCCAGCGGTGTTGTCACTTTTACCCAAACATGACACACAATACCTCATTATGGTTGTTTTTGTTATTAAAACAGTCATATGCCTAACTTTTCCACTAATTTTCAATTTCGGCCTATATTTGCAGCGTACAATAATCCTAGTTATAAATTGGCAAAATTTCTTGTCCCAGTTCTCAAACCGTTGACTATCAACGAATATACAGTTGACAATTCTCACAGTTTTTCTAGTGAAATTTGCAATTTTAATGACGCAAACTCTTTTTACATGGATTCTTTTGACATTGAAAGCCTTTTTACCAATATTCCACTCGCAGAAACTATTGACATTTGTCTTTCTAAATTATTCACAGGTAATTCTGGAGGGGTTTTGGGGCTAACGAGATCGTATTTTAAGTCCCTTTTAGAATTGGCCGTTCTTAATTCCTTTTTTCTGTTTGATGGTCGTCTTTTCCGTCAACTGGAGGGGTTGGGAATGGGGCTGCCGTTGGGGCCTACTTTTGCTAACATCTTCATGTGTAATTATGAAAAAATCTGGTTAGATGACTGTCCTGCTGACTTTAAACCCGTGTTTTATAAGAGGTACGTTGATGATATAATTTTTTGATTTTCAAAGAACAATCTCATGCTTCTCAATTTCTCGATTATTTGAATTCAAAGCATAGTTCGATCATATTTACGATGGATGGGGAGGCCAACAACAATATTCCTTTCCTTGATTGTTTGGTTAGTAGAGTGAATGGTAGATTTCAAACATCCGTTTTTAGGAAAACAACGTTCTCTGGACTAGGTTTGAGTTTTTTTTAGTTTTTGTACCTTTAAATTCAAATTGAAAAGCATCAAGACTCTTTTAAACCGTGACTTCCTAATTTCATCCAATTTTACTGTAATGCATTTTGAGTTTGATACTCTTGAGAAATTTTTCTCTAACAATGGATATCCGGTAACTTTAATAGAATCTCAGTTGAAGCAGTTTTTGTCCAAAAAGCTTAATAGTCTTCCGTCCACCAATGACCCTACTGAAAAGCTTTACATATCTCTCCCATATTTCGGTGCTCGATCCGAGAAACTTGAAGAAGAGCTAAAATCTCTTGTGCTAAAATTTTTCAACATTAAATTGCATGTGATTTTTGTCAACAACTTTTGTATTAGATCGTATTTCAGTTTCAAGGAAAAACTTCCCATTGCGATGCGATCCTCAGTTGTTTATGAATACAGTTGTGCACTGTGTGCATCCAGGTACATCGGTTGCACCGGTCGTACCCTAGGACATAGAATCGCAGAGCATAGGGGAGTCAGTTACCGCACAGGATCAAGGCTAGGACAACCACCCCATTCTGCAATCCGTATTCACGCCGATAACTGTAATTCAGTAATCGCAAATAATAATTTCTCAATCATAGGTCAGGGGTCAAATTTTAGTGACGAACGCATTTTAGAATCATTGCATATTTTAAAGGGAAGACCAGCTCTGAATGAGACATCTAGTTCTTTTCCATTGTGCATTTCTATTTAGTTTATTACTATCTCGTGAACCGTTTGTATCTGTAATTAATCAAATTTATTTCAAATCGTGTTTCAGCTGATGATGGGATTTATCCCGAAACGTTCGTTCCAAAAATGTTTAGAATTTTATTCTTCGCTTTTAAATTTTTAATAAGACAGTCTTTAGATGTTTGGGATTTATCAAGAAAGTCAGCATTAGAATGTAATGTATTAGATTTTGAAATGCTATCGATTTTTTATGGGTGGAAACAAATGCACGAGTTTCCCCACGTGGCAACTCCGCTTTTCCCATCAGTGGGGAATTCCCCACAGGTTAAGAACCGTTGCTCTAGCTCAATGATGAATGCATCGATCATTATTATTATTGATTACCAGATGCCATAAAAGTCCTGTTACGTTGATACTCTTCACCTCAATATTATCAGTATCTGATTGCTAAATGCCTCAATATTCCTAATGGGTTATTGCTGATTGCTTTCACAATCTCAACAATTAGATGATACTGAACGCTTTGATGTTCCCACAAAGTTATAGTGAACGCCCTACTGCCCGTAATATTTTGCTGCCGGATTCTTTCCTAATCCTGCCATGTTAATTTGTGGAAAAGTAGTGGACGAAAAGAACGTTCCTTCACCAAAATACTAATGTAGAGCACTTGGGAACTTGACCATTTCTAGCTCGTCTTTTGCGCTCCAAGTGTGTTGAGGACAGAGTTGTAAGATTGTTTTTTTCCTAGCCAAAAATCTCAATGTCGATCTTACTTGTTCTAGCCTAAATCATTGTTCAAACGAAATTTGATGATTAAGACTCTGCAAAGACATTAATTAGGCGTTGACAAACACAGAGCAATATTTATGATCCAATTTCATTTTGAAAAGATCAGACTTGAGGATTTCGGTTGGCAAAAGACCATTCTACCCACCGTAGTTGAGGTTAGGGAGCATTTCTATTTTGAGCATGCTTACCTTTGGGAATGAATTTTGTATCGTATTACAATTTAATCTAGCATTTCATGTTTAATTAGGTAAATTGTTTCTCTAGCGGGTACGTGTTTTTGTTTTAGCAAATTGAAACATCTCATTTAGTGCTAGCACGTATTTTTTTACATGTTTTTACCACAGTTTGTGACTCATCTGAGCAGGGTTTCAGCTCAGAAGGGCGGGTGTGCACTGTACTGCACCAGCAATCCGCGTCCGCACCTCAGAGGGAACACAAGTTCCTCTGGGTAGCTCCAGCCGCCGGTTCAGGATGCGTCGCTTTCTTGTTAGTATTCCAGCTTAATTTCGTTCAGGTGACTCATGATCAAGTCATTCTTAAGCCTTTCACAGTTCAGATGGATTTCAGAATCTACTTCTATTAACAGCTCAAATATTTTATGTCGAATTCGTACACTAATGTGCTCGTTGAAATTCACTGCCAAGAGCAGGGCCTTCGTCATTCTGATGTCGGTGGAAGTGAAGAAAATAATTTACACGGCAATGTGATAAACTTGCTTCGCATTTGATTGGTGTTTGTGTGGGCAATCTTCAAAGGCGTTTTAGAAAAAGTTTTTTGTATAGTACTTGCGAATTTCCGTACAAGTAGTTGAATGAGAGATGTATTTTGCGTAATTAAAATGCGACCGAGGCACCACAACGATATTTTGATGAACTGCAAGCTCAGTTCAACTCAAGACAACATGAGTGACTGAGATTACGAATCGTCATTTGATTCCAATGCAAAAACTATCATAAAAAATCTTATCAGATCTCAGCGGTTGACCACTGTTAGTAAATTGCCATCTTTTCGGTTTTGAATATTTTTCGTTATGTTGCCATTACATTTTAGTTGTGTTTTCAATGTTTTCTATTAGGTTTTGCACAAAACGTTTCATCTTTTATATTGAGTTTTATCGTGTTTTTTAGAGCTATAAATATTTTGCAGGTTTTTTCTAGTTTTCATCTTTCTACAAAAATTTAGCAACAAAATTTTTAAAGCCAGTTTATAATCGTGATGTATTTACAAAGTCTGTGATTTTGAATGAAAGAATGAAATGTCTCTTAGCGTCATTATGTTGTTATCTGTGCTGCTTTGTTTACAGAATATTTTGAAATTCAGTAGTTATGTCAGTTATCTACTAATTTTAATTCATCTGTAATATTTGTTTCAATCTTTTCTTTAGCGAAAAACCGTTCAGAAATTTGTTGGCCAGTGAGTATTTACCGTCCAGTACGTTTGTTTAGACTTCAACAACTTTGTGGTTGACAAGGAAAGGGTTTCTTTTCTGCCAGATGTCAGATAGAAATATTTTATCGCCATTTAACAGCAGAAAATAATACTACTTACTACAGTCAAATTATGGCATACCACAAAATTGGCATTTTGTTGTTTGTTTTTGAAATTTGGTAAAGTTTCCTTGAAATCTTTGCTTCAATTATTGACGCAGAAAATCTTTCAAATTGTTTTTGGCTTTCGGATTTCATATTTTCCAGCTCATCGATCCAGATGAGAGCTGTTCGATGTGCTATTGTATTTCTTTATATTTTGGTTCTCTCGTTAGAATTTACGACATATTTTCATGTATCCGTTCGCTGTATTCTTGATGAAATCAATCATCAAAGTAATTTTAGAAGTTTTGCAGGGAGAATATTTTTTGAACAGCATTTCCCCTAGCTTAGGATCACTCTTTTAATTTATAGCCCATTTCGCTATACGTTGTACTGCAATATAAACGTTGAACCGTTGATACTCATAATGTCTTATATTTATGATGAGGATTAGGTAGAAATAAACTCTCGAAATTTGTTAATAAAACGAAAGTACCAGATAATTCAAAATTTGGATTCAGTTTTCAAATGAGCTATCAAAATGGGTGTGTTGTTGATTTCTAATACACGGCAGTGCCGTGACTGACGGTCCCCCTGACATTCGACAGAGCGACAGGTTCCGTCGACGGTGCCCTCGTCTACAAGGATATCAACATCTTTGAGGTCTGCGAACATGGTGCGTCTGTTCTGTTAGATGACAGATTTGTTTTATCAATTCAAAACTTAAAACAATGCTACTTACAACAATTGAACTAGAATGTGATGCATTTGAAGACATGCCTGTTTTCAGGGCCTATTTTTACTCTTTTGGATTTATAGGCTTGAATGAGTAAGTTACATCAAAACATCAAATTTTTTTAAAGCGAAGTCGTCAGGTTCTGGGATTTCGAACATTTCACGTTGTCATTACGGCACAGCTGGCAGGTAAAGTTTTAAGTTGGTTCGGCTACACTTGTGCCATAGTACAGAGCAGAACAAATTTTATTTAGATGAATCTGTTTTACATACGATGTCAGGTCTACCACTAGGACGACGTGACTTGCTTAAAAACTCAGCCCCTGTTTCATTTCATGTGGACCTTTGCTTCTAAGAAGTTTTTTATCAACCAACTGAATATTTTGATTGCGGCTAAACTCGTACGGGAGCTCGAGGCTTCATTACGGTTCTCGTCAATTGCATTTTTAAGAAGTTAAAATTTATTTCGGTTTGACGCTTTTCCTTAGCAAAGACACCTATGTGAGTGAACAAGGAAGATCATTTACTAATTCTTGGGATTAATTGGCGGTCACCTTTCTGAAATAGGTGAAAATGATTTAATATGATTTTATTCGCTATCAGCATGCTTTTCTATTCCGTTGGGAAAATTGTATTACATTATCAATAACCCAACTTAAAGTGTCGCGTTGTACTTCATGCATGTGTTTGACAAGTCGCACTAGCTTTTCAAAGTACCACATTTGGAAATTCATAGCAATGAAAACGTCAACACTATTCACAGACAAGCACTCTGTCTTCTCATTTGCCTTACATTTCATTTTCTTTTATCTTTTTGTGCTACTCACCGACACTGTTGCCACAGTCTTTGAGTGAATATCAAGGAAGACACTAAATTTGCCCATTAAACGGCAAATGCTGCTACTGACACAGAGTTACCTCTGCAGAGACCGGCCCAGCACAACTGCGCTCCGCCACCACGCTCATGTCGGGCATCTGGCCGCAGCCTGGCCTCGTGATGCGCGACACCTTCGACGGGCCCGACGTCA
>JACJUY010006559.1:1750-25826 GCA_014220935.1 Platorchestia sp. MABIK
CCCATTGTCGTCAAGAGAACAATACTTCCCCATTGTCGTCAAGAGAACAATACTTCCCCATTGTCGTCAAGAGAACTGTTGTTCTCCATTCAATGTGTGGTACTTATCTAAAATGGGCTCTACTTTCCGGGTTAAAAAGAAAGAAAATTTGTGCTTGGATCATAACTAGCGGCTCTGAAAATGGAATAAACATGGATTTTTAAGGAAAAACTGAAGTTTTCAACATGTATCTGCTAAGATAAATAATGCATCTCACAATTGTTTAGACTACACTCTTAGCGATTAAAAAACATGAATTTTTTGAACATCCTCAAAATAAACCGATAAAAATAGCTCGATTTACACCGCGTTTCTCATCGCACAATATTAGCTCATAAATTGCTCAGTTTCGCTTCAATTTTCCCGTTTTTTAAGGCCTTGTCTGGCATGGTGAACATCTGCAAAATTCCTACCATTTAAAGCAGGCAGTTTTTTCTGGAATGCGGACTAAATTGGCCAGGCCTGTTAATGGACGTAGCAGCTCGTAAGATTTCAATAGCACTAATGAGCTGAAGTTTCTCTTCCCCCTGCCATGGGGAGGAGGCTGACATTTTATGCGTAGTGGCTACGTAAAGCGGACCCTTGTGTGCAGTGGTGGCATGCAGCGGTAGGAGTGGCACACAGTGGCAGTGGTGGGATGCATTGGTAAGAGTGGCATACAGTGGCAGTGGTGGGATGCAAGAGCGGTGGTGGCATTCAGTGGCAGTGATGGGATACAGTGGTAGGATGCAGTGGCAGAAGTGGCATTTAGTGGCAGTGGTGGCTATGGCAATAGCGCAGCAATGGTGCAGCGGAACACCCACAAGTGGCATGGAGGGCTACAGTCCCCTCTCAGCGCCGGGCAACACACGCGTAGGTTTCTTGCGACGTGCAATACTCATCCTCTGCCAGCTCCAGCAGAGCGCTGCTGCGGCTTGAGAAGCCAAGTCTAGGTTTTACTAGGCAGTTTTTCATGCTGAACTCAGGATTTGAAGGCTCGAGTCGTATGGTAATCTGCGGGTCGGGTGCCAAATGCATCGAAAGTATTTCGGCCCAGAAAAGCGTTTCGTCGAGTGCGAGGTTCTGTTTTGCTTTTGTCCATTGATACTCAGTCTTGAGCTCATGTTCTTTTTCTTAAATAGTGCAATTGCAGTAGTATTTGGATTAATTTGTTCTTTTGAGGGGTTAAATAACCTAAATATTAAGTTAATCCAACGCTATCGTAAAATATTTTAGGAGAAATTTAATGCTAAGAATGAGAACAATGAAGAATAAGAACGTAAGTCAATCAATCCGCACTTTGCTTGCAGCTGAGAATTAACACGTTAAGTTTATTAACTGTGCCAAGGATGTTCAAATTCGTCTATTCTATTCCATACCTCATCGCATTTTCCTGAATTGTTTCAAAACGTTACACAGCTTCAAAATATTATAACTTTTGGTTTTTAAAACGTGAACTCACTCTTGGTTTGCAAGTATATTTTTTTTATTTTCGCTTTCATTGTGAAATTTTCCCAATAGCATTCTTTCACTCCACATGTTTTGCTATGTGTTTGGAAGCCGCCCTCGTAAGAAAGAACAATCGACTCTCATTAAACGGCCTTCGTAGTTCACATCAGAGAAAGCTTAACGAGGCCCATGAAACGAAAAAACTAAGTTAACACTAACGTCTAGTTCATACTAACGTCTAGTTCATAACGGGAAAATAAAACTTGAAAATTGCTTGGTTTTAGCCAGCCCAGCTAAATGGAAGTTTCACAGACGTTAATGAGCTTTGTTAAGCTTAATTACGAGCAGTTCATGTCGTGTTCATTGGTCGTTCTCGTTACCAGGTCCGATCGTCTAGTGCCGAGCATTCCGAGATAATTTGATGTTCGCCAAATCAAACTTCACGCGTAATTAGTGAAAAAATGCAGCAAAGCGCCGACGCGTTTCTAAAATCCCAGCGACTCGGACACTCTTTTGACATTGGAAATCAAAGACTGTTGATTTTACGACGTAACGCTGATTTCTGAACGAGTTTTGCAGTTGCAAGCGATTTCATATCTTGTATTGGTTGAACTGTTTGAAATGCAGCAGAACAATTATGACAGGACCAAAAACTGATTAACAAATCAGAATAATTTCAGAGTCACTATTTTTTATTGTAAAGAGCCGAAAAATAAACAGGACAAATTTAATGCTTAGAATATCATTGAAATCGAGTAACTCCAATGCGCTGAGGTTATTGAAAATTAAACAGGGCGTCAATATTGAAAAAAAAAATGTTCTGACGGTGAGGGACATTGCGATGAAAATCTGAATGTTATTGCTATTAGTATACTCTGAGCTTGATACAAGTTTTTCAACCCGTCCTTCAAAAAAAGCGTCATTTTCTGCATATTTTTCCTTTGTCCTAGAGTTGACAGATGACAAAAATTTTAATTGGGAATCACTATCTTTATGGGGACGAACTACGTGCCACGTTTCTATGTATTGACGTGATCTCATAAATTTTCCATTCGCGGAGCCTTCAAAGTGAACTAACAAACGGATAATGGTAACCGCGTTGTACTGCAACTGAGCACGTGAGGCCAAAATTTTAATGACGTTACAACTGCGCGCACAAAATCTAAATTTTACTGGCGTTGCTACTGTGAATTTTAGGTTTAAATTTCCGTAGCACTGCCATTGCGAATACCAAGTTTGAATTTCCGTGATGCTGCTACTGTGAATACTAGGTTTAAATTTCCGTGACACTGCTACTGTGGATACTAGGTTTAAATTTCCGTGACGTTGCTACTGTAGATACTAGGTTTAAATTTCTGTGACGTTGCCACTGAGGATACTAGGTTTAAATTTCTGTGACGTTGCCACTGAGGATACTAGGTTTAAATTTCCTTGACGCTGCTACTGTGGATACTAGGTTTAAATTTCTGTGACGTTGCCACTGAGGATACTAGGTTTAAATTTCCTTGACGCTGCTACTGTGGATACTAGGTTTAAATTTCTGTGACGTTGCCACTGAGGATACTAGGTTTAAATTTCTGTGACGTTGCCACTGAGGATACTAGGTTTAAATTTCCTTGACGCTGGTACTGTGGATACTAGGTTTAAATTTCCGTGACGTTGCCACTGAGGATACTAGGTTTAAATTTCTGTGACGTTGCCACTGAGGATACTAGGTTTAAATTTCCTTGACGCTGCTACTGTGGATACTAGGTTTAAATTTCTGTGACGTTGCCACTGTGGATACTAGGTTTAAATTTCTGTGACGTTGCCACTGTGGGTACTAGGTTTAAATTTCTGTGACGTTGCCACTGTGGATACTAGGCCTAAATTCTAGAGGAGCACCTATTGCAGACTTCAGGCATCTTGAAGCTTGTTCGACCAAGTTGAACTTCTGGCCAACACTCCCCCTCTGGGTTCCAGTTCTGCCCTCGATTTTATTAAAAGTTTGTGATGAACTTCCTTCCTGACTGAAAAGGTGAATATTCAGATTGCATCCGCGTTTGTACGCAGGCAGCTCTTGGTGTATAGTCTGTTTGCTAAGTTTGATTCATCTAGGAGGTCTAATCGTACAAAAATAAAATTCAATTGTTTATACATAATATGATTAATTTTCATAGCGAGCAGCTTTAACGACTTTTTTTCACGAATTTTATTTTAAATTTGTGAAAGTAAGCGATTTGTACAACACTGATCATTCCGTACATTATATTAAACCTTAGGACGCAGATCACTTTGCCAGTGTCATATTATCTCGAAACTTGGGTAATTGTAACCCTTTTTGGAAAATTCAAAGAACACTGCTACAAAGCGAGTATAGTGAAAGTATGATACAGAACTGCTTGGAAAATAAATTTTCTGGGTTCTCATTTCCCCTTGCGTGAAGTTACTTCAACAATGACATATTACTGTGAGAGTAATTTAAAACTCTAACAAATACTGAAAGTCTTGCCTTATATCGAGGTTATTTTAGATTATCTTGACGAAGCTGGGTAGGATCTACCCGTTTGTTTTTAGGGGTTAAAGAGACAAGTTTTTATCGATAAAATGAGGAAAATAATTAACAGATGGCCAAATTTTTCTATTCCACAATTTCAAGCAAACTTTTCCACCTAGTTAGATTTCAAAGATATAGCGTAAATGCTGTTGCTTTATTTTAAGTCCTCCCAGGAAGAGCGTTGAAGGGGATTTTGAGTTACTTTTAAAGGATTATGTGTTCTTCGCGGTCATGTAGGATTCTTCTGCTTATGGATGTATGTTGATGGTGTCTGTTCTCGTCAGTGTACCTTGGGGAGAAAGCACTACTCATTGGTGACTGTAGCTGCCCACAACCAAATCAGCAACCCTTGTCGCAGGAGTCTGTTGTGACTTTAAATTTGTAGTTAAGCAGACTTTGTCTTCCTATTCTTGGCTTCGTATTCTCTCAGGCACATGAGGTCGGTGCATGTTACTGCTGACCAGCACGAGTGTCTGTCTTTGTTCCCTGTCCTCATTTTACTCTCCTCGAGACGACTGCTCTTCTGTTTGCCAGCTTAAAGATCGAGGTGTTCCAAGGCAACTAAATATTGCGCTCCGGTGTTGTCCCTCGTAGTTGAATTTCATTCGGTTCATAAGGGATGATTGCTTTTACTGAGTCCAGACGGACAAATTTTGGTAAAATAGATGATTAACTTTTAAACGTTAAATAAGGATATTGATGCAACCGAAAGGACTAAAATAATTTTGTTCTCGAAAGCAAATAACGCAAAAAAATTGGAGTTTCCAGTAATTCCTTGGCTGAAATTCTTTTCGTTCATGAGCATCAAAATAGATCGCAAGGAAGTAAGTTCTAAGTAGAAATCGAGTTCATCTGCCCTGGCCCTGAATGCAAGTATAAATGTGCGAACGTCAGCATTTGCCATGAGCTTAGAAGGCTTAGAATCCTTGTGCCACTTGGGCCCCTGGATCACCAGTTAGTTCCTCTCAAGCAATCGAAGAAGACGTACAGAAAGAAGAATTTTAGGGAAGAAAAATGTAACTGGAAATGTTCTTCAATATGGTTGAAAAATGTCAGTGAATGTTTGAGAATTTACATCTGTGAGATAAAAATTTTTTCTTCAATAAGAGGCAATACTTATTTTTGTGATTTAGAGTCCATAAATCAACGTAATTCTTGCTGTTTTAGATATTTAAATCGAAATTGAACTCATTCCCATGTATGCATATCTTTCAAACAATTCAGTTAATAAGTAAGTTCTCAATAAATCCATTGCAAATCATTGCAAGCAAATGAAGTTGTAGCAAATAAGTTGCTTCATTTAAGTTCACCAACAGGCTTTGCCTTTTAGTCGGACTCCCGCAAGCAGCTACAGCGTCCAGCGTCGGACAAACCAAAAACTAACTCAATTTATTACTTAGGTGTAGCTTAAATTAGTTCAAATTTAAGCCTGTGTGCCGACCAGTCATTGGGTGACAGAGAGCTTCACTAAAAGTGATTGGAATTGGGTTCTGTGCGCGCATTTTCGACGATATATCATTCCTACGACAATGTCATCCGCAATGTTGCTCCACTGATTCTAGCACCTTCATTGTTCTTGGGGTTCTTTGGTCTAGGTTTTATTCCATTTCCATTTTCTCGATCCAGAATTAACAATCTAAATGCCCTAGACTTAGATTCAGCTCAGTTATATTCCTAATTTTAGTTCAAGTGTTAACAATTTGAATTTAATCACAAATATGAGTTGCCTAAGCAACTTAACACGTTCACTGCGTTTCCGCGGCTGTAACGGTTGGTTTGGTTAGGTTGTAATTAGCAGAATAGGGAAATCGGTTTTCCAGCTTGAATGAATTTTAATTCTTTCTCATGAATATGAAAATACAATAGCACTATAAAATTTTACCTCGTATGACAGCAATTATTTTCAAAAATGTCATTCAACAGATTAAATGCCATTCATTTTACCGGCACGTAAATGGGCAATTTACCTGTTGGTACACATGTGGCCCAATACGCAGTGAACGTGTTAACATGTTCAAATCTCGTTTTCGCGGTTGCTAACGGTCGGTTTGGTTAGGTTGTTAGTAGCAGAATTAACAAACTGATTTTACTGCTCGAACACGTTTTTATCTTTCCTAAGAAATGTGAAAAATACAGGGTGTTTTTAAATACGGGACCGGAAAAAGTCTTCAATAACTTTTGATACAATGAACGGACTTTTAAAAACAGAACGGCAGTAAAATTCTGAGATTTATGTTTTTTATTTAGTACTTACGTATTCATGACACAAAAGTCAAAATAAGAACCAGAAGACCCAGTAAAATTCATCCTACTTCGAAACTTCGCTGGGCTAGGACACTGCTCTTTCCACTAGCGAAGTACGCAGTGCTAATTAACGGTAATTGTTCCTTTGTCCAGTTCGTCATCTTGGCGGCAGTTTCAAAGCAGGATGAATTTTGCTGTGTCTTCTGATTCCTATTTTGACTCTTGTATCATGAATACGAAGGCACCAAATAAAAAACATAAATCTCAGGATTCTACCGCCGTTTTGTTTTTAAAAGTTCGTTCATCGCATTAAAAGTTATGAAAGATTTTTTCGGGTCCCGTATTTAAAGAAATACCCTGTACAATTGCACGATACATAACACAGCGTGTAATAAATTTGTTTTATATGTTGGCGAAAAAAACGAAATATCATTAATTTATACCGGTACGTGAATGAACTATTTACCTAGTGGTACACATATGCCCCAATACGTAGGGAACGTGTTAAAATGAGGCCACTTTCAAATATTAATTTTCTCTAACGCTATTTCAGAGCTCAAATAAGGTACCAATCTTCCTATTATGCAATGTATGGTTTGAGTCACACATACCGTTAATGGTCTAAAAAATTTATCACTTTGCTTGAATCGCAATGCTAATAGAAATTTAAAAGCGAAGAAAATGCTAATAAAACTAGTCATATTTACTCAAATTGAGAAAAATCAAAATCGAATAATCGAAAAGACTTTGTTAAATAGGGCTTATAATATATGTTCGTCGTTCAATGATATACATGCAGAATTTGATTTTTTACGAGATTTCTTCTATAATAATGGTTTTCCTATCGTGATCGGATCTTTTGATTTCTCCGATGCTACACGTAGCAATGATCGTGTTATCTTTTTACATACGTAATATTCGGTTTGTCCTATTTTATTGGTCATTTTCAAGGTTAACCTTCAAATCGTCAGTCTTCAGCGAGTTTGGACTGAAGAAAAACACGGGTTTGCATGGCCAGCATATTTAATAAGAGGTGAATGATGATATTTATGACAAGGGATTAATGAAGACTCGCAAACACAATGATGAGAAAGTGATTACAATATTACTCGACCTTGAAGGAAGCAGTGTTGGCGGCGACGATTAAGAGTCTCGTGTTTACGTTAAATTGAATTTGTTGGATTTATTAAATAACACAAGAATAACGCAGACTAACTCAGAGTGCCGGCTGAGTTCAAATTTAACAAGTCAAAAGGCAGCACTGAAAAAACCCTTACGAGACGAACTTTCGTACTAGAATGAAATACTCTCTAACCGTTGGCACACATCTTATAGTAGCCGTTATCGTAAGACTGCCGCAGCCATCGGTCGAAACAATCTACTACATTATGTGTCCAAACTAACGTTCGGCATCGTTCACCCGTCGTTCGGCTGCTGCTTCATGTGAGGGTAACCTCTCGTCGTTCGGTGTTGCTATGCTGTAATACTGTCAGGCTTGTGGAATTTGGTGCTAATAAGCCATGTTGGTGTTTATGTCTGGGCTTTGCGGGTCGATATCGTAGAACCCAACTCAGGCTGTTGCTACATTTCTCAGCTCTCCTTCACGCGCCGATATGACTTTCGCTGTTTCGATGTAAAGTCATTACATCCTACAAGAATCGTAAACTCCCAAATTAAAAAATTTTTATCTGGAAAATATTCTCAGTCGAACATTGATGTCAGATCCGATGGTTTCCATTACTGCACTCTACCCTATTTTGGTTCCCCATCGGAAAAACTGGCCCGTGAATTAAAGTCTCTTTTTGATAGGTATTTTCCTACCATCAACCTGCGTGTCATTTTGATTAATAAGGCAAAAATAGGTTCTTTTTTTCGGCACAAGGAATCCATCCCTGGTCTAATGCGTTCTTGTGTCATTTATAAATATAGTTGTGTGCAGTGCACATCGGCGTACGTCGGGATGACGTCACGCAGTATTTACACAAGAATAGCAGAACACCGCGGTAGGAGCCACCGAACCGGGAACTCACTTGCACATCCTCCTCATTCAGCCGTACGCAACCATGCTGAACAGTGCAATATAGTAGTTCGTGAGGAAGATTTTAAAGTCATTGATAGCGCTCCCAATGAGTTTGACCTACGAATTTTAGAATCCCTTCATATTTTTAAAGGAAAACCTTCCCTAAATAATATGCTCAGTTCCTACCCATTTTAAATAGTAAATTCTTAGTGTGTATTTTTTCGTTACTTTCTTGCTAGTCTTTAGGCATAGTCTGACATTTTTACAATCTTTATGTTGATACAATTATGTTCGTTTTACTTTTTTGTATTGCCTGTATTCTTCGTAATGTTTGGACTTTTTGCACTTTTTTGAATTCATTGTATTTTACAGAACTGAAGATGGAGCTGGACTCCGAAACGTATTCGATTTTGTTTTTTCTCAATTTGAGTAAATATGACTAGTTTTATTAGCATTTTCTTCGCTTTTAAATTTCTATTACCGTTAATGGGTTGTAGGATAGTCCACACTTTGAGGTTAGTTGGTGTTTCCCATGCTGTGGGGAGTGGTAGGTTATCTCAGCTATACCGGGTGTCCCACAAAAATGTCCCGACTTTTTAATTGATTATTTCTCAGCTTTAAATCAGACTTATCTGAATTGTCTTTTTTTTCAATGGAGTAAATATTTTTTCCTTTTCGAATAATTCAAGTTTTTGAAAATCGATTAATAATCACTTCACAAGGATTGATTCGCTGAAATGGGTAGAAATACTAATTGTTCAGAGGAAAAGATTTAAAAACAATACTGATGTTCTTCTTAATTTCTCAACACCTGCTGTTAGAAATAATTTCACAATGATGTATCATACTTACCACCAAGTATTTAAAGCCTCTGAGTGGTTATTTCCTTCCTTATTTTATAAGTATAAAATAAGGAAGAATATCATTATTGTTCAAAAAAAGTTTTTTTCACAATTAGGTTTTCTACCCCTTTCAGTAAATCGATCATTGTAAAAAGGTTATTCACTGATTTTCAAAAACTTGAATTATTCGAGAAGGAAACAAAATTTATTACATTGGGAAAAGAAGACATTTCAAATATGTTAATTTAAAGCGGAAATATAATCAAATAAAATGTCAGGGACATTTTGTAGGACACCCGGTAGATTAGCCTTCGGAACTTTTATCTTTGATGCCCGCTTTACTTCTTCCAATTGATTTGGTTTCTTCACTATCTGTTTTTTTGTCTTTTCTTCTTCGTCCTTCTTGATTTGATTTTTTAATAACTAGGGTATCCTTCTTTGAGAGAACACACTTTGTTCATAGCTTCCCCACTTTTTACAGTCCAAACTAAATGGCCCCTTCTCTTCGCTCTCATGAGATTGCAGTTGTTGAGGCCAGAGACCCTCAAACTAACTATTACAGGGTGGCGCATAAGTAACGCACCCTTTTAAAAAATTAATAATAAATAAAGGTTGAAAGGTATAACGATAGGTTAATTGCAAACGATAGAGGAACTCTTAAAGTTTATTTACATGTCGTATCCTGTCTACAGATACCCAGTGTATATTGCGGTAATAAATAATGGTGAGTTACTTATGCGCCACCCTGTATAATTTTCATATTTCTCAGATTTACCGCTTAAGTGTTACAGAATCGTCTTCATCTTTTTTCAATTTAATTGAACCAAACCCTAACTTACGAGACTGAAACAACCATCTTAACCTAAACCTACGGTCTGTTTCAACGTTAAACCAAAATAAATTACACATATCGCTATCTCGAACGTTCGCAAATAGCCTCCTTAGTTAAATTGTGCAGTTGGATTCTGGGTCGTCTGTCCCTAAATGGCAAAGTGGGAGGGTGGTAAACTACACCCAAGAAATTATGGCTGATTGGTTGTCTCAAATAGCAAATAAGGAAATAAACAGTAATAATAATAATATTACCTAAAAATACCCGTGGTGTGTTTATTTTTAAATTTGTTTGGTGTCCGCTGCTTCCGTTTCTCTGTCGCGCTCATAAAGACGCTTATGGCCGCCTATGAGCACGCTTATGGCCACCTATGAGCACGCTTATGGCCGCCTATGAGCACGCTTATGGCCGCCTATGAGCACGCTTATGGCCGCCTATGAGCACGCTTATGGCCGCCTATGAGCACGCTTATGGCCGCCTATGAGCACCCTTATAGCCTTAGCGTTTCACGAGTTCCACCAGTGCACAAGTACAAGAATATTTTAATCGCGGGTACTATAAGGATGGATATATTTGTTCGTTATCCAAATCCGGAAAATTTATTCATGGAAAATATTGAATCCCGCCATTTTTGACGGGCCGTGTGCACTAGTGATAATAATAATGATGTGTAACAGCTGGTGTGCATGCGAGTACAACGCTTTGCGCGTTCCCTTCCATCGTAGTGCTCGACTGATGTAATGTAGGGCTCGATCCTTTATCTATGGCTTATCCACGTAGTTGTGCTAAGGAAAGCAATCGTTTTTGCGTGAAAATCAGATTCCTGAAGCAAAAGGGATGGGAAGCCCTTAATTGTGTAGAGAATGAACTCCTCTCTATCACATTTAACGGTCTATTTGAAATGGTGTTAGCAAGTGTGTAGAATTGTTAATTATCATAATTATTGCGTTGTTTTACAGTAAGAAAATAAGTTGAAGAGTTCAAAAACTTCTTTACTTTCCTTTTTGAGTTTGAAAGTGTCTGTACATAAGCTTATAATCTTCATCCAATTTAGCGTGTGCAATATCTTCCTCCAAAAAGGCACTCAATGTTTTTTTGTTCTGTGTGATAATTTTATCCCCATTCATTTTGTCAAAGAAAGAATTGTTCCAACCACGCACGTCCGAAATAATTTTTCAAGAGAATTGATTTCACAAAATGCGGACGCGATTCAAGGGACGCCCCGGAGCCTCAAAATCAACACCCGTGTTTGTTCCCTCAATGGACGCTCCCGACGCTTGCGTTCTCAGATGTCACGGCTTCTTTGCATCAACTTCTTTTTCTCATCTGCCGTTGCCCAAACTGGAACAAACTTTCGAATAGATGAGAAATGAATTAAAGCTGATGGCAAAAAACGGTCACTTTTTCGTTCGACGAAATCGAAATCAAACTTTTCTTTCAAAATTGAGAGCAAGTTTAATAGATCGGCACTAGGGGGTGACATTTTTCACGTAATAGATTTTTAATTTCGCGCGATTGAATTAAAATTATAGTTAACGCATCCAATTTTTCACTGGCTATCATAAAGCGTGGCCGCGTCGGATAAGCAATTCTCTGACGTATTCTACAATATAGATAAAAAGTACTCAATTGATATGTGTTTTCTTTCTAAAAATATTGCCACGTCACTTGTAATGACTACACAGGTATACTGTGGACATTTCTCAAATAAACGAATATGTTCGCCAATTAAAATTTTGCCTCTAAAAACAAGTGCTGTTTGAAATGCTGGTAAACTGAGCGGAAAGGAGCTGGTGCGTTCGCAACTTTGTTGTGCTCCACATCGTTGCATTTGGTGTGCGCAACACCTGGTGAGTGTGCAACACCTGGTGAGTGTGCAACACTTGGTGAGTGTGCAACACTTGGTGAGTGTGCAACTCTTGGTGAGTGTGCAACTCCTGGTGAGTGTGCAACTCTTGGTGAGTGTGCAACTCTTGGTGAGTGTGCAACACTTGGTGAGTGTGCAACTCTTGGTGAGTGTGCAACACTTGGTGAGTGTGCAACACTTGGTGAGTGTGCAACACTTGGTGAGTGTGCAACACTTTTCGAGTGCGCAAGACTTAGCGCCTCACCCTCACAACAATATGTGTTGCAGAGCTACTCTAATCCACCGACGCCAGTACGAGGCGACGCAACACTCAGCACCAGCAGGCACCAGCAACACCCGACACGCAGAAAGCTGCTGCTGTGCGAGAGGGCGTTCGCAAGAGACGGGCGCAGGGGCATCGAGCGGTACGTCATCCCACTGACGTTCAAGCAGGACCTGCTCACAGAAGACCAACACCAGCTCCTGTTTTCTGAGGTGGAAGAGGTGTGCGCCGCCTCCTGAGTTTGCTATACTAACCTCTCTTAACCTTTTGAATTAACTATGTAGAGTGTTGTTCTAACCTCTTGAATTAACTACATGGTGTTGTTCTAACCTCCTGAATTAACTAAATAGAGTGTTGGTCTAAACGCTTGAGTTAACTACATAGAGTGTTGTTCAAGCGAGGTCTCGTAATCAAAGACCGGAACTTGTGTGGGTGTTTTTTCCAAGCGTCAAAGGGAAGTTTTGTAGGTGTGGGATTTGGTGAGGTGGTCTAACTTACATGAGTACTCGAACTCATTTTGGAGACTGGTTTTAATTTCGTGATGAGACAACGTTCAATTTGCACGTTTGATAGATTGGACTTTATTCTCGTTAGGAGAATTAATTATTGCTCTACCGACGATTGCAATCAGTAGAAGTTGTTGTTTTCAAATGGTTTACATTAGTCGTGAATTAGCCAAGCATCTTTTAAGATTTGGACTTTAATTTTTTATATACAAAGCATGGCCAAATTTTCTTAGAATGGTGATTGAAAAAGTGAGTCCTGAATTGGAGCTATTCTCAAGACAGTTGAGAACTATTACAAATTTAGAATAACTGCTAGTTACAACTTGCAGTGTAAATGTACAAACAATTTATTCGCCCCGGAATAAATTATCCTAACACTTTAACAAGTTAACTGCAGAGGGTCAAACTGAAGTTTAGCATGCAACTCGTATCAAAGTAAATTTTTGCATCCAGTATTGAAAACGACAAACGTTAAATGGTTCATGGCTCCTTTATGTTTTGATAAAGTATGTATAAAAAGTGACCCCGCAGGGAGATATAACTAGTGTATTTATGGGAATTAGCACTTCCAGGGGGATATGTGAGGTGCCTAAAGGTTAGGTAGATCTTTCTTTTTTTAAAAAGAATAGATTTTTTCGTTTTGTTACGGACCATCCTTTTTCTGTTCACTGCTGCCTTGTTTTATAGCAGCAACTACTTTCTTCTTCAACTTAGTTCATGTTTCATGAACTTCTTTCTCAACTCGCTGTCTCTATGCATCTTGTGTAAAGATTCTGCGTTCCCTTAAGTCCATTCTAAATGGTACGTACTTCGCTCTCTCTCTGAAACGCCTTTGTTGCGTTTAGGGAGGCTTAAATTAACATCTAATCTGTAGAAGCTAACCGCTCTTCTTTCGACAGCTGGTAAGTTGTACCATTCCCAGAAACCATTAACAGGGACCGCGTCATTTACGTCGTCGAAAAGCCCCTCATGCTCAGGGTATCGTCCAAACTGACTTCAGCGTCAAAAAATGAAGCGCGTCGAATGGTTCTCTGATTTCATTTCTGTAGTAGCTGTGGATGTTATTTTTGGCACCAGCTAACTTATAATACTTTGATCACAGCTGGTGAGTGCTACGGAACGCCTGGTAAACCGCCTGGCTGAGGAGAGTGGAGGGGCGACTGCTGGTGTGGCGGTGACTGACACTGCAGGAGCTGCCGCTGGTGTTGCTGACGACGGCACAGGGACGGCAGAAGGCACGGAGACCTTCAGAAGAGCAGTTGGCACTGCCTACCTCCCGCTGGTGGGTGGTTGTCTCCTTTTGGACGCAGGTCTTCCTGTTAAATTTTCGTCCACACTCTGGTCTGAATTTTTTGTAATTCTGGTCTGTCAGTAATTTATTTCCATTTCTCTTCTCTAGAGTTAGTTTTTATATTCTGCATGCAAAGACTGCTGTAACGGTTGCCTTGCTACGACATAATTTAATATGTTTTTCAGCAACGTTACTCAACATTATAACAATAACACGGCGACTAATTTCCTCTCAACATGATCTGTGCAGAGATTGGTTTTGTTCGCCTTTTTACTCAACTTTTGCCGCCTCAAAGTACTTAGTTTCATGGTCATTATACACTCCTTTGCCCACTGAATGTTAACTATAATTGGAACATTAGCTGAACATCAACTGTATAATTGCTACAGATGTTGAGGTAATTTCCTTCAGTTGAGATGACTTTCCAATCTCACTCTGATATGTCCCCAGAGAAACACGCAATAGGGTATTAAACTGAGCTATAACGAATGCAAAGTATAGAAGTAAAATATCAAGTCTTATTTCGCTACTCTTTGCAAACATCTGCATTAGCTTTCCAAATTTCTGTCACTGGAGTCAATTTCTTCGGAAACACATTTTTTTCCATCTACTGCGTCGAAAATCGAATTTTATTTTAGTCACTTTGTGAAACATTTTACATTAACTTCCGCAATTTGCACGACCAACTTCCACAATTTGTGCCACTAAGGACACTTTCTTCAGATAAGCATGATCATTTTTAGCGTACCATGTTTTCCGAACAAAGAAAGAAAGAAAAATCGTTTATTTTCAAAAAAGTCAGTACAGTCATGAGATACATGACAAAATATTGGCTTTTAAAAATTTCTTAAAATAAGACGTCCTTAGACAAATGTACCATACGAGGAGTACTAATAAACAAACTATACGTGGTCTACTAATAGACAAGCCATACGACGTGTACTAATAGACATATTATACGAAGTGTACTAATAGATAACCATTCGAGGCGTATTAATTTGACTAACCATACGTGGCGTGCAAATAGATTAACCCTGTCAAGGGCTAGTTGAATTGAAATAATCATTTCTTGGATATTTTATATCTCAAGAGATGGCTGACAACTTATAAATAAGTTAAACACTACTAAAGAATTCTTCTTCATAATTCCTAAATTATTAGTTGAACCGAAGTATGAAAAGACAAAAACGCTATACCGAAGCAGATCGAAACACCTTCGTAAATGACTAACAAGTATTGAGAAAAGGTTAGTCATAAAGTAATTTATGAAGAACATCGCGCAACACAACGCGCACGTCTAGAAACAAAGAAATAGTTTTTTTTTGATTCCTCGAGTTGCCCACCGTAGGCCATCTGTCTGCCTACCCAGCTGGAGCAGCTGCTGCTCCTGTACGAGGCGCACCTGCGTCGCACGCCCTCCGCAGACCAAATCCTGGCGACGAAGTTGTGCGAGGGCTCCTTCAGGGAGTTTGTGGCTCAGGCCAACATTGGTGACTACTGCCTCGACATCACGGCTTTCTTGCACCTCCCTGCTCAGGTGACTTTAGAACCTCCTACCTCGAGTAACCGTCAGTACTATTTTTATGCTCCTCATGGCTCAGGAAACCTCATTACAGCCCTCTTGTACCTCCGAAAAACCATCAAAACCATTTTCCTATATCTTCTAGCCCATGTAACTTTATTATTGCATTCAAGCACTACCTTGCTTGAGTATTTTTCCTCTTCATTTTCACACGCATGTGCTAATTACTTCACACAATTTATTTTTCACTTCAAAGTAAAATAACCGCCCCACATAATTGTGTGGCTTGGGAACTCCACCCTAGCCGCACAACTCATCACAGTGAGCAGTTCGTGAACAGTTGCTCTCAATGAGCAGCAGCTGTTGAAATAGTGTTGTGTAGCAGGCTGATGAAACAACGCCTCGTTTTGCCTCTACACTTTCTATCTCCCCTACGTAACAGTAGATGTTGTCTGATTATTTTTTCGCTCCCTCCACATCACGAAAGCGGCCAAGTCTTCAGCTGTTCCCAGATCAGTGCATGCTAAGAGCACTACCGGCACTCCCTGATGCACCACATTTATAGCTGCAAACGACAAATGGTGGAACGTCACGTACTGACGACTTGTGCGTCAACCAATAATGTTGGAAACGAAATGAATTATTCTCGAAGGCACCCATTATGAACACTATATTGTAAAACGCCAGGTGTTTCCTAAAATTTCAAAATTTTTATGAATGAGCTTTTATATATTTTTGTGCAGAATTTCTTCTACGTTATTACAATGGAAATCTCGTTGAACACATTAAATTGGTTGGTCCGTCTCTCTTCACGCTCTTAAAGGATGCTCCATGACCGTTTCTGTAGTGCGAGTTTCTCCCGTGCACAAGTACAAGAATATTTTAATAGCGGGCGCTATAAGGATGAACATTTTTGTTTGTCAGCCCCATCTGGAAGATTTGTTTAAAGAACATATCGGATCCCGTCATTTTTGACGGGTCGTGCACACTAGTATTCTTAAAAAGAAAAGCTCTGTACGTTTAGTTACTTTATTAATACAATTAGTAAAGACTCAATGAATAACATTGAACGTTTCGAACTCATGGGTTCATCTTCAGCAAAAGTTCTGCGATAAAACAAACAAATATGTGTAAATCAAAATTACAACATACAAAAGAAAACTACAACACACAAAAGAGATCATAGATATTAATGCTCTTTAAATAAAAACAAATGAAAACGCAAGCTTATGATCACGTATTTGCGACTAAAAGAGAAAAGGTGCGAACTTATGATTACGTGTTCGCGACTAGAAGAGGAAAGTATTCTTCACAAAGCTTGTGTACGTGCAGCACGTGCGTGAGGTGCTCGGAGCGCTGCAGGAGCTGCAGGCCGCGCTGCCGTCCCCAGCGCACGACCCTCTCCTGGACGCCGTCGTCGTCGCCTACAGGGTGAGTGGGGCACTAGGTAGGGTCGCCATTATACATACGAGTATACCAGGTCTTCATGAAGCCATACATGCTGATACTTCGGATAAATACTAATGTGTTGTTTCTTGCAAATCCTGATTATGAATAGAAGAGCAAAGAAAGTAGCTTTTAAATTTTACATTCTTATTAATTAAGACAGTCTAATACTAAAAGAAGAACGTTTCGACCTGTAAGGTCATTCTCAATACTTCGTCTGCAATACTGATACTTCGTCTGCAAAGCTCAAACGTGGAGTGCGTAGATGCAGTGTCTAGGTGATAAGTATTGATGTAAGGTGTACAAAATAAAGGATTCGTTGGTGCTAAGAACAACTGACTGTGACTTGCAGGCTTGTATTAGAGTCGGTCTTTGAAGCTAACTGAAGGAAGCGTTTTGCTGTTTATTCTGGGTAATAAAGCTGCTTACGATTAAAAAAATTGTTGGTAGAAAAATTAACGACTTACGTTGTTCTTGTTGAATGCTGGCTGAATGAAGTGATATTGTCTTATGTCATAGGAACTCTAAGTTTGATTTTAAATTTATTCCTAATGAAATCAATGAAACAAAAACTCTAACAAAACGTTAGAAATTAACTGATCAGGTCATCCATCTCGTTTACTCAAGCTCGCAGTACCATCAGTCGAACAATTCTCCGGGCCATTTATGTGCAATTTTTCATTTTTTTAAATCTTAGACAGTATATGCGTCAGACGAGTTACTTCAGAGGCTGAAGCGTGCTAAATTTTTATGTGTAGTTTTTTCATGCGCCTCATCGTCAATTTCACTGCTTACAGGTTTAAAGTTTTATTACTTACCAAACTATTCACGAACCCAACACTGGCATCACAAAATTATTGCCATTATTCAAAATAACGAAAACTCCAAGCAAATGCATTCAAATCTACGGCATTTTATTTAGTGATTTTGTATTTGTATTCAGATTTATTATTTTAGCCTTCACCTTGAAATCTATTCACAAAACAAGGATTGTACCAATATATTTTAGTTTAGTATACTTAACATTTTTGATATCATACGCCAAATTTTGCTGAGTTCGTACGCTATATGTATCTGACTGCGTTTCGACGAATGTTTGTGCATTATGTACTGATGACTTGCGAGTCAAAAATTGACTTGTGTGACTTACGCTTACGACTTGTGCATCAGATGCTGAAAAATTAAGGATGACACTTCAACGATTTGTGTATCAGCCGCTGACAAATTATGGATGACACTTTTACGATTTGTGTATCAGCCGCTGACAAATTATGGATGACACGTTTACGACTTGCGCCCCAGAACGCGTACCGGGAAGTGACGTCACAACACAACATCATGGAGCCGTGTATGGGCACCTCCCCACACTCGCCGTCGCGCCTCCGCAGCCCCCTCATCTGCGTCGCCGACATCGCCGCCCGGCTCGTATTTACGCGCTTCACTGAGGTGACCATGTGACGTGATGCAGTGCCGGGCATTCTGGTGTACTGTGGGGCATTCTGGTGTACTGTGGGGCATTCTGGTGTAGTGTGGGGCATTCTGGTGTAGTGTGGGGCATTCTGGTGTGCTGTGGGGCATTCTGGTGTGCTGTGGGGCATTCTGGTGTACTGTGGGGCATTCTGNGGGGCATTATGGTGTGCTGTGGGGCATTCTGGTGTGCTGTGGGGCATTCTGGTGTGCTGTGGGGCATTCTGGTGTGCTGTGGGGCATTCTGGTGTGCCGTGGGGCATTCTGGTGTACTGTGGGGCATTCTGGTGTGTTCGAATATTCCGGCACATTCTGATGCATTCAGGCACATTTTCACGAGTTCTGGCATGTTCTGATGTTTTCCAATGTATTCATGCATTTTGACATTTTATGACGTATTCTGATGTATTCTGGCATATTGAGGCGTATTGTGCCGTATTCTGATGTATTCCAGCTTACTGTAGTGTATTCACTTGTTTCTCAGACTAATTCTGATATCAAAAAAGGCTAAAAGACTTTGCGCATTCTGGTGTATTCTGATGTTTTACGATGTATTCTGTGGTATCGTGATTTAATTAGGTGTATTTTGGCCTTCTCGTATTCTGAATGAATTTAATGTGAAATGGCGGTACAAGACTGCGTCGCGCTTTTCTTAGATGTGGAGAATGCCGAGCTTTGAAGGCTGTAGGGAACTCCTCAAGATATAAGCCAAAATAAAAAATAATACTCTAACTGAACTAAAAGTAAGTATTACTGCTTCTACCGAGCCCTCACCTCGCCTTTGAGCGCCCAGACCTCTATTGGTTATGAGACCAGCTGCAATGAAGTGAGAGTGCCCGATCACGAGGAGCCAAAATTAAACTGTATAGCCGAATGTAAGCTCTTAAGTAGATTTATTGCTTTGCTATAACCTAAGGAGATTAGGGAAACTGGTTAGTTGGTATGCTGTTTATGGTGATAGCGCTATACCCGCGATGGAGTTAATTCTTCGATTGAGCTAATTTCTCTTTAACTCACCGGAGCCGAAGAATCACGAGTAATATAGTTAACTAATGAGACCCTTCGAATTTTCTTTGTATGTGTACGTGTATATGTAAGTTTGGTATTTCTTGTATCGTGGTCGCCGTTCACGTTTTACTTTCAGTAATAGCGTAGGGAAAAATTCGACGCTATGCTTCTAATCGTAAGTTGAGTGAAAATAGGAGAACCCGCTTATTTTAACAGTATAGTTTAACTTTAAATTTTATTTTTCATATTTTAAATAACTTAACGCTTCTACAAACTCGAAAGGAAACATTCACGTTTCTTATGGTCAAATTTATTATAATAATGTATAATGTAGAACGCGTATGGTCTTTCAAAAACATTCATTTTACCAAAGAAATATAACATTGATTCTTAAGATAGTATTTGTAGAATTTTTTGTTGTTATTATACTATTTAATCCCTGAGGATAATTTAACCACCATCCTAAAATATTAGTTAGAAAATTAGTTTTATGAAAATAAAAAGTTTTTAGAAATTGTTTCGAATAGTTTAGTTCATATTAATGTTTCAGCAGCATTGCAGCAGAAATTTTGAAGTAAGTACTAAGAAATTTAATGACTAAATACTTTATATCTTACCACGAATAAAATGAATGGGTAACATGATTTACCAATTTCCATAACTTCATCTAGCAAAACATATTTGCACAAAACTCTATTAGCATAATACTTCGATGCTTCAACAAACAAAAAATTTCAATGTAAACAATTTTCTACCAATGTACTCCTGATCATTCTAACGCAATGGCTACTTTTCAGCCGTTCACTTTGGACGACGGTCGCCGCCGGTGGGTGTTCGGTGGGGAGCTGTGGGTGACGGAAGGCCGGCACACCTGCCACTACTGGGCCATGCTCTTCAGTGACCTGCTGCTCTTCACGGTCATCAACAGGGACCGCGTCATTTACGTTGTCGAAGAGCCTCTTATGCTCAGGGCTATTGTCCAAACTGACTTCAACGTTAAAAAACGAGGTGCGTCGACTGGTTTTCGGATTTCATTTCTGTAATAGCTGTGGATATTCTTTTCGGCAGCGAGGGCTTTTGGCTGTCGATCTTCCGTAATTTTATAAAAGTTTTCTTACTTTATAGGGTTTGAAACTTTGTTTAGAAAGTTGCCCCTCCCCCCTTGTCTGTATGGTTGTTTTGTATTCGGGTGTCAGTTGGTTGTGGAGCTGTTGATCTTCGTTAATATGAATTTCCTTTTTTGTGTAGGATGTGCAATAAAGCGCCAGAAAAGTTCGAGAGAAATTAGAGGATAAGTGTTGAAGTTACTCACTGTGCGCAAGCAACAACGATAACATTAGAGTTAATTTTTCACTGCTTAAAACTATATGATAATGCAAATGATCAGATTCAAACAAATATGAATGAAGTATCCTATACCATATTATAACCGCTTTAACTGATAATTTTAGTAGCTTTTAATTAGTAGAATTGATATGCCATTAGACATTGCCCCTATGATAAAGGGTATAATTAAAAAAACATGGAACTAGAATGTAGTCACTAGTAAACAGAAAAATGAAAAAGGTTTGAATGTTCACAGAAAAGGAAAGCGGTAGAAAGTTAGTGTATTAGAGTAAATTCAATCTCGCACACATCTTCGCGCGTATATGCTGGCATCGTCTAGACGCGCTTAGATGGATAAAAGATTTTATTCTTGATTGAAGAGATTGAACCAACGTGTGAGACAAGATTCTCTCTGCATGGAAAACAGGACTACGTCCAAAGAAAACGACACTGCGTCCTAAGTAAAATGGGATTACGCCCAGAGTAAAACTGGATTAATTTCAAAGTAGAGCCGGATTTTTGCCTAATGTAAATTGTGGTTTGTCTGAAGTTGAAATGTATTGGGAAATACCAGAAGGGTAAAATTATCATACAGCTTGGTCGTGTTTACTTTTGCAATTTTTTTTGCCCATTAAACATTGTTTTGAAGATCAGATGCTGGGTCCCTAGCTGAAAGTAAGGACAACCTTCCTTTTATTCAAATTGACAAGTTTTTGCTTTGTTACGGATCATCTCTTATCAGTTCCGCGCTTTTTTCAGAATCTTTCACTTTTTTATTCAACTTTTATCTTGTTCCATAAATTATATCCATTTTCCTTCTCTCAAACGCAAGCTTTTGGAGCTCATTTTGTTCCCTAATTTCTAACCGTTATTTCCATGCTAAATAGGGCCGTCCTGCTTCCTCTCATGGGACCCCCCTTCTTGTGGTTAGGGAGCCTTAAATCAACGTATAATTTGGTATAATTTAGTTTGAAAATTCAAGCTTGCTCGCGTTCTCGCCATAATACTATTACAAGAGTTAGGAAATTTTTATCCGTCCAAAAACTTCTCCTCTAACAGGATAGACAGAAAGGAATGTTCCATACGTTCGTTTTCATGTCACATAATGAAGGCACTGCTCTAAGAAGGGAGAAACTTGAAAAGTTTCTTTTTTAAAAGTATGTTTCTATATTTAAAATAACAAGGAACTTCTATAGCATTGAACAGTGTCAGTGTGTGAAGAAAAATTTCAATACTATCTTTTTATATTCTCACATTTTTTTCTCAACGCATGTCATTTGCTGGAGTTGAAGATTGTTTGAAATAAAGTTAATTATTAGATCAAATCATGCTAATTCACTCATTCGCCAAATTTATAATTAAATTAAATCATTTTGTTCATTCGCCAAAACTTAGTGTGTCATTCAATGCGCAGTGACGGAGCTGCGGCTCCTCGTGGACACGAGAGTAAGGCTGGGCAGCTCGGAGCAGGCGTCCTCAGGCAGCCTGCAGACGCCCGTGCGGAGAGTATGGAACCGCATCACCCGCACGCGCATCCGCACACACACCCGCAATCTTGTCTTGCGAGCTCCGTCTCCTGAACACAAAGCCACCTGGAGTAACCTCCTCCAGAGATGCATGTCAGTCGCCTAGTTGCGGGTGCATTATTTTTCTGCGTCGCGTTCTGACCTAGATTGAAAAACTCGCTGAACTCAGAACTAAAACACTTAAAACCCAAAGCAGCACAGATTTTGATTTAAGATTTTGGTTTTCTATATCTTGAATCCAAATTTGTGTTGATTTTGGTTGCAAAGGTGCTAGTTCTAATTTCAGAGAGTGATTAAAGGTAGGTTAGAATGCTCTACGAAGAAATATCTTGAGTGTAAATCTAAAAACGGAGGACAGTTAGCTTGAATGAAGTTAGAGAAAATAATTCAAAACGGGTATAAAATGTGAGAAAAATAAAGTTTTTATTCTTTATATATAATTTACCGTTAGCATTAATTCAACTTCTTTGCACTTTTTATTTTTACTTTGAATAGGGTTCATATCGAACTTCAATAGATACAGACTAGTATTTTGGATACCCATTCATTCATGTCATGCTTACTAAGGTTCGACAACATTTCTGCCGTTTCCAAAATCATTTTGCATGTTAAATCTGCCTAACTCTGTCACCGTTTAATAGTTTGCATGCACTGTACATAGATTCTCATTACATGGTCTTTCGCTGACTAATATTAACGCAGTACTGGACCGTAAAGAAATATTTTATTAATAGTTCACAGCTTGGGTCCGCAAGTTATCAAAGTTCATCCTTGCATTATTAGTTTTCTTTGATTTAAATTTTAAACTCTACGGACTTCAAGCGTAAGATTTAATTTACTCTACAGCCCCTGTGTGATGAATTGGTTTTGGTAATGAATGAAAATAGCGGAACGCTCAACCTTTTCTCATCTATGCTATACTTAACTTAATGCTTTTTTTCAAATTTCTATCTATAAACTGTTGAGCTAATATTTGTCTAATGGCGCATGAGTCGAAGGCTTGATTTTACACCAGTTCATTTGCCTGGTAGCTCGAAATTTGACGCATAATTAAATTCATTAGCATATGTTAGCTATGAGGGCAGTAGTGCTTTTCTAAGTCACTTTTAGCTGCATTCCTTCATTTTTTGGCCACAAAAAATAGTATGAGCTAAAAGATCAGAAATTGTCACCAAGTATTTTTGGCTAAAGCCGTACAAATCTACTATATTATTTACTAAACGAACAAATAACGGCTAATTCATGCCGTCGCTAGGTTGAGACGCAGTTATTTCTAATGGACCTCATTAATACTTGAACACCTATTGAGCACAATCCTCTTCGTAAATTTCCGTGTTTTAGTATTGACGTATTCACGATCTCTGAGGGATTTTTCTCAGATGATTAGAAGCGTTTAGGTGTTCAGTTGAAATGTCCAAGCACTATATGAGACTCGTAGAGCAATGTGAGGCAGAAATTGCATTTTAACTACTAGATAAATACAAAACTAATATTTTTCTTGACCTTTGACGTCTTTCTGAAACTTCAACAGGAATTTACTGCTAATTGGGCAATAGCCCCTAGGTATTCTTATTTTAGCTGAGAAACTTTCGTGTGAGCTAAATCCGCTTTATTCAACTCAGCCTAAATATACGCATAATTTCTCTTTTATAACTACTGTTATGAAGACTCGGGCGAAAAATGTTACTCATACAAGGGTAAAATCTCACTCTATTACAACGCAGAAATGTCACGCTCTAATCCATCGCAACAATGTCATACTTCTCATTTAAAATTTCCTTTAAAAATATTGCGGGCGAAAAAAGATACTCAGTTACATCGCTAATAAAATCTAACTCTATTACATCACGAAAATTTCACGCTCTATTAAATTGCAAAAATTGTTACACAACTTATCTTTTAAAACTGCTGTTA
>JACJUY010006560.1:8085-50142 GCA_014220935.1 Platorchestia sp. MABIK
TATTTAGTACAAATTGTATAGAGGCATTGAATACCAATTTCTGACATCAGCTGTTACAAACGTCGGCAACTAAATAATTTTTAAATGAATACTCAATGTTACGTAATTTCGAGATGGTGCGACCAATGAAATTCAAGGGCTGAAAAAATTAATTATAAGACTTCCTCGGCAGTTGCACAGTCAGCTGCAATCATTTACACTGATCTTTTGTACAATGAAGGCTGCTTCGCTTAATGAGCATAGGTTTTAACACGTTCATTGCGTCTCCGCGGTTGTTACGGCTGGTTTGGTTGGGTGGCAGAATTGGGAAATCGACTCTACAGCTCGAAGGAATTTTTATCCTTCCTAAGAAATATGAAAAACAATTGCACAGCAACATTTCACCTCGTGGGGTAACATTTTTCTTAAAAAGGTCGCGAAACACACAATGTCATTCGTTCATACCGGTGCGTGAATAAGCAACTTAACTAGTGGTACACAATGTCCCATTACGCAGGGCACGTGTTAAACGAATTATACCAGCTACGAGCCTACTCTGCCTAGGTCACTCTGCCTAGGTCATCACCCTCATTTCTCCCCGTTGGGAAAAGGGAGAACTCAGCCACAATTCCCCACTCTACCCAGGTGTCGGAAATGAGCACCGGCTTGTCCGGGGGTAACCGTCATTGCGTCCTGGTGTTAGTTGTAAGGCATTTGAAAAACCAATGTAGAAGATGATGTGTATCAGGCTTGATTGATTGGAATGAAGCATCCTCTTTTTCAAGAACATCTGTCACAAACCCGGCGCTGTCCCCACCCAACCTCAGTCCTCCCCATCTCCCCCACGACTCCCTCTTCCTCTCCAGGCCGTCGATCAATACGCTAAGCTAAATTTAGGATTCCAGCTCTATAAATATCATCGTGTGCCTACCATCTGAGTTCCAAATTTTATGGAGGCACGCTCTTGTAGCATGTTGGGCTTCACACAAGTGTGTGTAGCAAAACACTAACTTCGTCCTTACATTCTGGACTAAAAAGGAACGTGCTTGCCTAGCATCAAGCAAGCACGGACGGACGTCATCAGGCTTGCTTGCTACGGCTCAAGGTGCTCATGAAAGACGAAATTGCGCACAATGCTTTCTTACTCTTTCTAAAAAAGTTATGAGTCTCTTTCCCAGCTTTAATTTTTGTAAGTTCCATACGAATTTGCATTTTACAACTTGCATTTTACAAAGATTACAAAATTTGTCACTCAAGCTTCTGACAGGATTCAGTACTTAAAATCAATGCGTTCTAAATTGAAAGAAAATTTAAAATGACTCAAATCTCTCCAATTTTCCAAAATCCTGAACGCTATCATGTTTCTCCAAAAAAAACATAACTATGTAACATCATTATGAACTCAATTGAAGTGAATTGGTAAATAAGCTCTTCAATCGTAATACAACTAGTCACGGGAATTTTTGGCCCCTGCTGGCGTGTATCTAACGTAAAAATAGTAAGCCCACTAAAGTTTGGTAGGCCATCCTATGATACCTATGGCAACATAAGTACTAACAGATCCACAACATTCTAAATTAACCCACAGCACGTAAGATACTTCGTCCACCCCCAGACGAGGGCAGCAATGGCATCTTCTGATAGTAAGTGAGCTCGCATTAACAGAACGTAAGACGCGGTAGTCTGGAGGTTCCCTGAAATAACGATAAATTATTCAAAGCATGGACGCCCATCATGCAGGCGTTCCAAGAAAAGACTCCTCGCATATGAAAGTCATTGATTGCATCCCTGTGGCCGCCACCTCCTATTGGAACATGCGCTATGAATCTTACATTGGAACCCGAGTTTGGCCAAAACGAAGGTAAAGAAACAGAAAAATGGGTGGACGGTTACAAAATCGTGAAAACTGGAATGGGAAGTATGGCTCTACTGCCAGCTTCATCTTTATCAAAAAAGTCCTGGAGATGGGCCAATTGCACCACAAGTTTGACACACTCGAATCCTCAACCTGCAAATGTTGTTGGTTTGAATGGTTTCTTCCAGCCTGGAGAAGCGAAATGAAAGCTGGAGCCTAAAGAAGAGGGTTATAAGGGCTTTTTCACGATACGATAGTGACTTTTACTCATTGAAAAAGAACACCCAGGTCTGTTGCGTTCACTCCTACCACTTGCACCACGGGGTAATTATCACGTTTTTAATCACCATCCAGAAACTATAACTTCCAAGGTAACTGAAAGTTTTTTACCGCTTTCACCGAAAGAAATGAAAACATAAAGCTGATATGACGTGCAGTTAATTAAAGATCTAATTTGCATCGAAGACCTTTGCCCAAACGTGTCTCGCGTTGCACAGAGCTACGTGAGGGTAAAATCGAGGTGTCTTGGACACAAAGATGTACATGTGAGTGTCTGCTGCAGAACTGCCTCGTTTGCGAAAGATTGCCCAAAGAGGCTTTGCCCTGAGGCCTTTCCTTTTTCCTCTTTTTTCGAGGAAAAAGAAAAGGAGAGGTAATCTGCAGCCACAAAGTTGGGGATGTATTTGTACAGAAAGATGGACAGCATCGTCTATACCAGCAAAGTTGCAACCGCGACACTCGCGCTCAGAGCAGCATGGTGTTGTCACAATAAACAATCGTCTCTAGTCATTAAAGAAGGTCTTTTGTTCTATTTCGAAAAAGCGAACGTCGTTATTGTTATCACAGCAACCTCCTGTAATGATGGAAGGTCCATTTAGCAGAGAACTATTCTGAACATTAACAAATGCTTCTTGTTCTATTTTGATGGAACGAACGTCTTTATTGTTATCGCAGCAACCTCACCTAATGGTGAAAGGTCCATTCAAAAGAAAACTAAACTTAACATATAGTTTATCAGATCTAGAACATGACATTGAATTGGTGTCAAGATGGTTTTTGGGCTTGACGCACAAGGTCTCATGAAGATAAGGAATGTCTGACACGCAAAAGCCTTGTACGTCTTAATTTTCTCCTCTACCTAGTCCCTTCTGTCACTTTAGCGACAAAAATAACTTGTATTTGTATAACTTGTATTTATATAACTTGTTATTCTTCATTAAAATTTACTATGTTGCGTAAATAGTAAATAGTACACTATTCGTTGCATTTGACCATCACACTTGAAAGATCTGAGGTTAATCATCGCTCATCACTATCATGCTTAAATAATCGCAGAGTAATCGTTGCATTCGATCGTCATGCTTAAATAGCCAGAAGATAATCTTCGCTTTTGACCATTATGCTTAAATAGTCTGGAGGTTATAATTTTTTTGACCATGGTGCTCGAATAAAGAATATATTCATTGCATTTGACTATCGTCCTTTGAGTCTTTGAAGGTTAGAGTAATTCTCTTCATAAATCAGGCGTAATATTTTTGCCGAATTTCGGGTAGACCAATGACATGAAAAGATTTTTAAGCTAATAGATTGACGTTTCTGTAATTTGTTAACATCCGTAACCAAAATGAACGAAGTTAAGGGTCACGAACTACCATCTGCACAAAATAGAAAGCCAGCGCACGTGGTAGAGTTGTTGCAATGGAGTGTGGCACAACGTATGTAATTAGATAAACTGTGACAAATTTTGGATTATATTTTTAAATTTTTCCCATTGGTTTTGCTTACGTTTTACTTTCGAAAATTTCTCATTTTCTCTGTGAAGGGCAAAATGCATGTAATGGGAAGGGCTCGTAGTCGATGTTAAGCGCAAGACATTACAGATGGAGAGGTTATCACGTTCCATTGCTGCTGTCCCTGTATTTGTATCGGAGCAGGTGAGTGCATTTCCTACTCTGGTGTTGCTTCACGCATCCCTCACTCCGGTGCATGGTCTCTTGTGTTATGACCTCAAAAAAAAATACAGCTGATATCTCTTCTTGGGCGGCCTTGCAGGAATCTCAAGTCGATTCTGTTTTTTTTCAAAGACCAAGTGACGTCATTGCATTTCGTGAACAAAGTGTTATTATTTGGTCCTCTTGTCGGTACCGTGCGATAAAACTGACGATTGGATCAGATCGTTACGTCTCTCCAATTCTAGCCTTGCTCCCGTTTGATAACAGACTCTCCCGCGAACACAAATAAAATAACGCATCAAGGATTTTGTTTTATTTCCGTAGGGGGATTCCCTTTCGTAGTTTCTATTCATTTCACGATTCAACCATAACTCTTGATTGTCAATTTCCAAGGCTTTTGTTATCGAAGGACACGCGCATCATCAACTCACCAACTTTGTTAGTATTTTTCACACAGAATGCTCAGCGTAATATTTTTTACGCGTTAACCCAGCCATTTAATTTAATTTCAACCTGCATGACAACTTCAGACGCTGCTGGTGATTTCTTCGAATGTTCATCCCAATAAATATGATCCCATTTCTTTCGTGGAGCTGACGTACAGCTTGTGCCACAATTTTGGTGTCGTATTTATTGTTGCCCTAGACTTTCCATCACATTTTCTGTGGTCGCTTGCGCTCAGCGGGCCTAAATTCCGAAGCTTATCTTCTCGGGATGATCTACACGGCGAAACTCCGGAGTTTGCAACGTCTGATTAACTATCAATAATTTTCGACAGACGTTTTCTTAGATACTGATTCAAAAGTTCATGTACTTGGAATACTGTGTAAAATACTGTCTAGAGTGCAGTAGACGAGATTCAAATTCCAACTTTTCAAGTATTCGCCCCATGTATGGAATACAAAATGCAGTCGATTTATAAGAACTACAGAAGGATCTACGTCTTTGCGTCAGGTTAAAATACGCATCAGAAAGCATCATGAGATGCGCATCAGTATGTATCATGAATAGTGATCCGACATGATTTGAATATGAAGGTAGCACGCTGGAGAATGACCTAAAAGTATAGCATGGCAAGGACTTGTTCTTATTTCTACCCCTTTGTACATTTCACCGTGCAAAATTTAGCACGGATCCAGTCACAGCGAAGGAACTATTTCTTTTCTCTTTTCCTCTGACGTATTGAATCATCTATTTAACCTTTTCGTACTCAGCAAAGTAAAAGTATAGATACAGAGTGGTGAACGGTTATTAATACCAATCACAACGAAGGAAATATTTATTTTCTCTTTTTCTCTGACGTGCTGAATCATTTACTGAACACTTGGTGAAGTGTATTACCACTATACTACCACTCAGCGAAGTGGTAGTATAGATACAAAGCTGTGAGCGGCATAGAATTGTTGTGTGTTCCAGGTCTCCTGCACAATACATTGCGTCACACGGTCGGTGGCTCTCACAGTGCCTCGTTAGTGGGTGGCACTGTGATCTGGGAGTAATTTTCTCAATTAACCCTCAAGATCTGGGACAAGGCAGGTCTTTTGTTTTTCATTTCTATCTTATAAGAAATTTGCTTTAATTACACGTTTGCTATAGGCCTTCGGAACTTCTATATTTCAAGCTCACTTTACATCCTTCAGTTTTCATGCCTTCTTGTGCAGTTTTCATACCTTCTTGTGGCTCGCCGTGGCACAGTGGTTAAGGGCATCGCCCTTGCATGTAGGAGTCGAGGGTTCGTATCCCGGCGCTGGCGCGGCGATTTTCCCCGTTGGGTATAAGGGAAAGCTCAAGCACAATACCCCACTCAACCCAGGTGTCGGAAATGGGTACCGGCTTTACGGGGGAACCGTCGTGGTGTCCTATATATATAGTGTTAGTTATGAGGCATTTGAAAAACCAATGCTCAATATCATATGTATCAGGCTTGATTGGAAATAAAGCATCCTAAGGTGCCGATGTTTGTTTTTTTTTCTTTGTTATCTAATCTTTGTTTTTTCTTCCTCTTCTTTCTTAACTTGCTGTTTCTAAGCACAGGGCATCCTGCGTGGGATCACCAATTGTGCACACATTTCTCATTTTTCATAGTCAATTCAAACTGGTCTTTTTTTTACCCCCTGTGGAAACATCCTTGATATATAAATGGAGCCTTAAACTAGTTACTACACTGCTGCAACGTGTTCATGTCTCCTACTTCGTGCATGCAGTAAATAATTGCTAGAATTTATACGTCACTTAATGAAGAACTGTAAAGTCGCCGTTTACAAGAACTTCACGTTAGCGAGGGGCCATTTCTTTGGTTAAAATCACAATACTGTATTCTGAAGTGGGAACCACAAACCTAGAAATTTCTAACAGCCAAGCATGTTCATTCGTTGAGGAACCACCTGAGAAGGAAATGCTGGGCTTGTGGAGCACTGAATTATACTTGAATGCATCTAATTAGAGACCTGCTGCGCTACCGAGCACGAGTACAGCTCCTGAGTGTTCCTTGTATGCTCCTGCGAATTGTGTTTGCTTTTTTATTCATGAAACAAGAATGCGCTCTGATGGTTTTTCCTAGATTTGAAGCGCAGCTCTTTTTGAAAATTATTCTGTTTCGAGAGTAACGTTTCTTCAGGTCATTTCTTTACGTTAGGGAAGCAACCTTAAATAACCGTGCTAGTTCTTACAAATAAATAAGCAGACTGGAGTAGTAGTTTTTTATTTTCAATATTGTGATGTTTTAAATTCATCTATTTCTTATTTATAAAAGGTTTCTACTATCAAACTATGTATTAATCTTATTATCTCAATCTTCGTTTAACAAAGCGGAAAATTGACAATTTTGAATTCATCCGTTTAATCAACTAAAAAATCAAAGTTCCGTGAAAGTTTTAACTGTAGAAGTGTGTCCCTGGAGCCGCCCAAAATCTTCATCTTAATAATCTTTTGTGCACGAGATGTGTTCGGTTTCTGTGTTCAGCGTTTTCGAAAAAGGGGCCTGCAAATAGTCACTGAGCACAATGTTTTCCTGCACTCCGCCATGACTGGCTTCATGGCCTGAATGACGGCACTTGCAGACATCCAGGCAAACCTCTGGTGAGGTTGTCAGCTCTTCTGAACCTTTGACCAAGCAATCGAACATCACCTACTCAACTTACTCAAAATAAACACCTTAGGCACCCGCCTACGACTAGGCGTTAAAAAGTTACGCGGGACCACGTGTATTAATTTCTCTACTTTCTAAGACTAGTATAACTTTATACAGGGTGTTGTGTAATTTGATGCACATATTTTAAGCACAGATAGAGCTATGAAAAGCACACTCTGGGAATTTTGAACAAAGTTACATTACTTCAAAGTTTTTCTCAAAAAATACTTTTGGGGGAGAAAAATTATATTTAGTGACTGATTTTGGAAAAAATTTAATTCAGAGTAATACTTAGCCTACTCTTGAAGTAAATATTTCAAAAACGGCAAAATATTACCCCCAAAAAGTAATTGGAGGTCTAAAACCGAAGCCAAACACGTTTATGTTCTCGATTGAAAATGTACAAAAAACTTATTCCGTCACGAAGTTCCCGTAAAGAGGGCTTTCGAATGATGTAATGAAATTACTAGTTATGTTCCTCTTTCCTTCTTTAAAATAAATTTTCACAACCAACCCAGTTGCCTGGCTCTGCGTGCAGCCTCACTATGAGGCCGCCATCGTCGCGTCGCGCTGGCGTGTCACATAAATTAACTTGTTTTAACTTGCACACTGAATAATTCGCAATAATGAACAATTTCATTACATCATTTAGAAGCTTTCTGTGAACTTCGTGACGGAATAAGTTTTTTGTACATTTTCAATCGAGAACATAAAAGTATTTGGCTTTGACTTTAGACCTCTGTAATTACGTTTTGAGGTAATATTTTGCAGTTTTCAAAATATACACTTCAAGAGAAAGCTAAGTATTACTTTGAACTAAATTTTTATCGAAATCGGGTTTGAAATGAAATTTCTATGAAAAAAATTTTCATGGTAAAAAATTTGAAGTGATATAACTTTGTTGAAAATTTGATTTTACGGACAATAAAATCACCACAGAGTGGGCTTTGCATAGATCTATCTGTGGTTAAAATATGTGCATCGAATTATGTTATGTGCCCTGTATGTTCACAACACGTTTCTACACCTACTGAAGATGCGATACATCTTGGAGAGTTCACTTCCATAAATTACCACAAAATTTTTTAAAAAACACAATACGTATGATTAAGCAGTCACCATGGTTCTTATATTTTTTGATAAGAATTCAGTAATGTCATCCATTTCACATATTTTAATACGCCATAAGAACTATAAGAACGTAGAAGGTATCGACCTCACACAATTTCCCAACCACGCGATCTTCGATCAGATGGACCTCACACAATTTAATAAGCACGCAATCTCCGATCAGGTTGACATCACACAATTTAATAAGCACGCAATCTTCGATCAGGTTGACATCACACAATTTAATAAGCACGCAATCTTCGATCAGGTTGACATCACACAATTTAACAAGCACGCGTTTTTTGACTAGATAATTAATAAAAACATCCATTTCCCTTACCTCGGTAACGCCGGGATGACTCGCTGTGGCTGCTTAGCTCTGCTGTGACGGTCTGCTTTGGAAGCTGCTCGCGAAGGAAGGACTGGCCGTCTCACTTAGTGAGGCTCAGCGCGCAATTTTTCATGGTTTATTCGTTGTACACATCGCAAGCGAGTGAACTGAGTCGGTAACCCCTTACTCGAGGTGAACGTCTGGCTTGAAATTTCACTAGCACTGTCTGAACTAACTCTATGACTTATCCACTCATTTCAAAACCATCAGGTTCGCACAGAGTATACCTGGAAAAGATCATCATGCCAAATGGGAGTGTTAATAAATAAAGTGTGCTCACTTTTGTACAGTTAAAAATATTCGCTGGTAGGAATTGGAACATTTACACTAAGAGGAATAAAATATCAGGGATTTTGATAAAGAATGAATGAAGATTAGAACAAGTGTTTAGAATTGTTCACACTGGGAGAGAATGCAAAGAGATAAAGAAATATGGAAATAATGAAAGAAAGAATAAGCAGGGTGTGGTCAACAAAAGGCAGGTCAAAACCCACAAACGATAAAGTTTGTGTTGTTGGCAAACGGAGGAAAACGGTGAAGTTGGCAAACAGTGAAGTCAAAAGAGTATATGTTTCGACCAGAGTAATAACAGAGCTGGACTGAAGAAGGATAAAAAGGATAGGAGAATGGTCTCAGACTGTCTTTAGGTGGCAGTTACGTCCGAAAATTCTAAGCCACAAGCACTGGTATGAAGATATGACCAAACTGTGATAAGCATAAGATATAAATGGTGAAAAAAGTTTCATTCTGAGCAGGCTCAACGAGGAAAAAAGGAATCCTGACGACATCGCAGCAGGCATCAATCAGTGAGAGGTTGGTTCACTGACTTCGAAAGCTTCACCCGTGTCTAATTGTGAAACGTTAATTGTTATCACTGAAATACTAATTTTAGTAGGACACTGAGTTGTAGCAATTTGAGAGTGTGATCTCATAGAGAACATCTTCTGAATTCCTTTATGTTGAGAAAGTGTTGGTTTCTAAGAAATTCCGTTAAATAATCATCACAACTAAATATTTTAAACTTCTTTTGCATGCCTGTGAACTTCGTTCGCAAAAGTAAACAAAGTATGTGCCAGATTTTCAACTTCGCCCAGAAATAATCTTAAGATTATATACACCTCCTTAGATTGTAAGAGAAGTGATGAAATGTTTATCAAACGATAATCTGAACAATGATGTTTACTGCAAGAGAATCTCAACGCAGCAGCGAAAGGTAAACATTGAAGCGAGCCGCTACCTGAACACTCAAACTCAAGCAACTCCGAACTGAGCCACACATGAAGTGCCGCGTAAAGCACACCTAGGCGAAAATATTTTCATCGCACCTTGTTCCTACAGCTCACAACTTTCGAGTCCAACAGAGCGGACATTCTAGGTCAGGGGTTCTCAAACTTTTTTTCAGCCAAGGACCACTTTTATTACAGAAAATAAGCTGAGGACCCCCTCATATGTGTCCCCATCAAGCCTACGCCTCCACTGTTAAATTCGTTAAATTTTGCGGATCCCACATTGAGAATCCCTGTTCTATGTGGCGCAAGTCAGAGGGAGGGGGAGGAATGCGACCGAAGAGTTATGCCAACACAGCGTCTGCGTCAAGAATGCGAGTAATTATATGTTGATGGTTGGGTGCGAGGGTGTATTTATGTGGCCAGGTCAAGAAATTCGATTCAATTTTCGCGTTAAGTCTGCCTGCCACAACCAGTCATTTTCAGTGCTTTTAAATCCCCGAACGGTGTTTTAATTTCATGTTAGGTTACAATTACGTACAAGCGTAGGCCATTAGGAGTTACATTTATGAGTAGGATAAGAAGCATTCGTCTCGCTTTAGTGTTTTCGCGGGCAGCCAAAGGTTCATAAAAATATCGCTACGATGTGTCTAAAGAAAAATCAAGAAGCGTAGGTTCACATCAACAGTGTTCTGCAACACACAAACGATAAAGCTTCGAACGAAAGTGAAATCATTAATTGATCGATCTTCTTAAGCACCGTTTGTTTACAGAAGCTCAAAACTTCTTCTGATGAAAACAAGTCACGTTCTGAGCTTAGTTTCTCTGCAAGCAGGGGCTGTTTGAGCGATGATGTCATTGTTTGGGCCTCGTCTCTTGCTCCTCCAACTCTCCACTCATCGCGCGGGCGTGTTAAACCCACAACACAAACTTCGTAAGATCGTCAGCTAGCCTTTTTTCGCTTGAACAAATTTCTCAAGATCGTCAGCTACAGCCTTTTTCCTCTCTAAGGACGACCAATGAATATGGAAGACCACAAACGCCCTTTTTATCAAACCTGGATTACGCAAAAATAGAAATACATCGCCCTCAATCATTTGCTTCGACTCGTGACATGGGCACATATGTGTTCCGATACCTGTGCGTGAGTGTACCAACTAAGGATGCTTCCTTAAAGATATTTTAAAAACCAATGATGTGTTTTTTGCATCGCCTTTATTGAAAATAAACTTTTTCTTTTCGTTTTTTACCTTTCCCCAAGTCTGCAACTCATCACACACTCGTGCTAAAACACAACACAAACTTCACCAGATCGTCAGCTAGCCTTTTTATCCCTTGAACAAACTTCATAAGATCGTCATCTACCTTTTTTTCTCTTGAACAATCTTCGTCAGATCGTCAGCTAGCTTTTTTATTGTTGAAAAAACTTTGTAAGATCGTCAGCTCGCCCTTTTTGTTTCGGGGTAGACGAATGACAAAGACGACGCAAGTAGTGTTACGGCATCAAGGTACTGGTGGCGGCATCAGTTCAGCTGAAGGCAAAGGCTGCGGAGTTCATTTCCACCAGCAGACCTGCGCAGTACGTACACGGAGCAGCTGTTACTGCGCAGAAGCTCGCAGGCAACTCGCACAGATATTTTCAACCATCATGTAGAGATATAATCGCAACTCAATAAAACTGTGCGTTTCAAAACAATGTTCGTTGTTTATATGCTTAAATTTGTGAAGTCAAAAGAGGCAAATCGTGGAGAATAATCACTCATCACACTAAACGTACGTCTTGAAAACAAAATGTCATAGTAAATTTATAAAATAAAATAGGAATTTTGATGAGATAGTTTTTATACATAATACTGTTTAAATATAACATCATTAAGTCAATTAAATAAAACGTGTTCAACTAGATTTAGGAGCAAACGTAATAAATGAGTTATAAAGTTATAAATTATATATATGCATAAATTATGCTTGTACCTGAATTAAACATAAGGATAAATTATATAAATAAATGTATGTATATGTGTAAACAAATGCATATATCTGTATAAATAAATATATGTTTATTAATTTACACATCTATGTATAAATAAATACAAACAGAAATATTTATGTGTAATAAATTTTATATAAATATATATACATATGAAGGTAAAAATTACATACACGTATCTAGTAAGATTACACCGTTTAACTACGCAGCCGTGGCCGTCACCAGAGCTGGCGCAGCTGCTGCGGTTGTCAACTCGCTGCACAGCTGCCCTGGCAGGGCAGGCCAACCTAGGATGCATGTCACCGTCCCGAGCACACGCTGCCTTGCTCTAGGCCGCACTGGTTCTTAATCTGGGTTCCATCGAACCCCAGGGGTTCGGTGAGTCAGTGTCAGGGGTTCGGCATGGTACAGTTTGTGCACTAATACAGTATATAGTTTTTTACGTATGTTTTGAATTTGAAGAAAAAAAGCACATTTAATTTTTCCAACCACAAAGGGGTCGATGAATGCGTGTACGGAACTTGTGGGTTCAGTACCTGCAAAAAGGTTAAGAACCACTTCTCTACGAGGCACATGCTTAGAAATTACTGTTTACGCAAACCTGCAGTGTTCGGTGTAGATGTAGGCAGGAACGACTGATAGATGCAGCTTTGAAAGCCACTACGTATGCAGGGTGTCTACAAAATATTTATCCACTGACCGATATACGTGCGTACATAGTATGTCCCACAAACCCCGGAACCGAGTATTTATTTTCCACTATCAGTAGTACCATCATAATCAGTAATACCTTTTCTATAGGTTAATTTTGAAAGAAATTAAATGATAATGTTATTCTTATGATGGTATTACTGATACGGGAATACAAATACTCGTTTCGGGTTTTTATGGGACACACTGTATATATGATACCGGAACCATACAACTGTTAGATGGTTCCTGTATCTGTATGGTTCCTGTATCATATAACAGGAACCACTATCATTAAGTAAGATTTAATTTTATAAGTATGATACCGGAACCACACAACTGTTGTATGGTTCCGGTTTCGTATATACATACATCGTGATGATTTTCCTCTTGATATTCGTTTTGGAAATCAACCCCTGGATTAAGAGCAGGTCATCATCTCTTTTTCAACGTGCTAAGCCTAATTAGCATTCGGGACTGTTATAGTGTTATGTTCATAGTTTGTATCATACGTAATAAAATCCTCATCACTGCGCATGGAGGGTGCTTTGAGTACATTACTCCCACGCAACTTTTCTACAATGTTGATCATATAAGGGAAATTTTCATAAGCACATTGACTTTCGTAGCAAGCGAACTCTAAAACAGATATCAAATTCGCTGAAGAAGGTAATGAATAGTTTGAATACTCTGTAGCTACACGACAATACATCAGTAAGAATTTAACCCATCAATCACTACAAATTATTTTCATTATTGATCTACCAAAAAATTTCAGCGCTCATATGTATTGAGATGTACTGAAATTTTAAACTAATAAATAAAACTGATTTCACATCTACAACTGAGAATACATATTCCAGGTGCGCACATGAATAGGGAAAGACACAAATAACAAAGGTGGAGCACGTGATCATGATCACGCTCTTCACGGACGCAAAAGCCCCCGCAGCATCACAAACAAATCTTTTGCTCTGTACAACGGGAAAATGCCATGATGTGTATATTCGCTTTACGTATCCGTGCTACGTTGTGATTATCTATTCACATCCGCTGCATAGCTCAGCGGCGCCGCAGGAGCGCAAAGTCTCTTGAGCCTCGATTCCGACAGTCGGTTACGGCCGGCAACAAAATGATGGTGCGCATCTTGCAGAGATAAATCGCTCAACAACAGATAAACGAAAAAATAAGACTCTCGTATTCGATGACCTACCGAAAAGGACGCGTACCTGCCTCCTCTCTCTTTCGTGCTATATCTCGTGCTATATCTTAAAAATAAGTTAGATCGCACTTAAAACAAAAAATTAGCTTCACACACGATAGCTCGCGCAGCTCTTTAGGTACGCAGAAAGGAAAAAAGAATAGTTACGGTCTTCATCACATAAGCTGCTGCGATGTCTCGCATTCCGTTGGAAAACAGACTCTGATGAGGGTTCTGTATGATCGTAAAACCTAACGGCTACTGCAGCTGCACACAGGAGCGTCATTGCACGCAGCTACTACGAATTAGATTCGGACTTTTTGACCCTAGCCGTTCATGGCCTCTCCCTTCGATACCGGTCGCACTATAGGCATGCGCATAACAAGGGCCCTGTATTCATGATACAAGCGCGCTGGCACAAATATCGTTAAATCCATTTAAGTACAGCTTAACTTGACAGCGCTGTGCTATTAAAGTCCTCATTGTGAACTGAGGCAATGATCTCGGGGAAGTTGTTACGTTCACGCGACTAGACCACTAACGAAAGACGTACATTACATAGCTGTTCCTTCCACAACTCTCAGATACGTAGAAGTGTACCCTGTATTAACAGAAAATGTTAGCGCTATTTTATGGGTATAATTTAATATAAGATAAACCATGTTTATCTGTGTGTTATGTATCATTTTCTACGAGCCAATAAATAGCGAATACGAAAATCAATTTAAAGATTTTTTCACCATGACGGAACTTTTTCGAAAAGTTTGCTATTGAATATGTTCACTTTAATTATGACCCTTCTCTTTGTACTGCGTGTGAGATTTTTTTGGTGGCGTTCAAAAATGAATGAGCCCCTACAATTCATAGAAAGTAATTCAAGTCTCTCCGACATGCAAGCTGATTTACACAACAAAACTCTCCGGCGCCAACAAATATTAATAATTGCCAGAGATCTTTTTTTGGTTAATCTGAAAAATACTGACTCACTGAATGAGCAAATCAACATTATACAAACGCTATGAAAAAATCAATATCGAAAATAAGCCCGTACTTGCACGAGGTTGTAAAGCGCATGCTGCAATGGAAGTCGAAGCATACTGTTGTCACTACAGGGCTACTCCAAGTCGCTTTACCATTTCAAACATCACGGCCAGTCGATGTCATGAATACAAAGTCTCACTGTGGCCAGTGTTTATCATATGAGGCAGACTGGCCGCAATAAGACTTTGTATTTATGATACGATAAATGAGAAAAGACCATATGAGACAGACTGACCACAATAAGACCTTGTATTTATGATACGATAAATGAGAAAAGACCATATAAGACAGACTGACCACAATAAGACCTTGTATATATTTATGATACGATAAATGAGAAAAAACCATATGAGACAGACTGACCACAATAAGACCTTGTATTTATGATACGATAAATGAGAAAAGACCATATGAGACTGACTGACCACAATGAGACTTTGTATTTATAATGTGAACTAGCCATAATGTTTGAAAGGGGAAAGTGACTTTAGGACCACCATGTATTTATGTATTTCTAACTGGCAAGAACCAGCGCGAACGCCTCAAACCTGGGCATGAACCATGGTGCACCGTAGCATGAACCTTGCAAATGAGCGAGAGCGAGAAAAGAGCTCACAGGAACCGAAGAAGAGCGGACGAGGTGAGGACACCGAGCACGCGTCGGGCGTGTGGGGGTGATGCCAGCAGCACGCACAACCGCGGTGTTGCCAGATTAGGCGCAAAAATTCTGAATTTTTACATAATCACCTGCAAGCGATGGGCAACTAAAGACCTGGATAATTTAATGTAACTCAACATTTCACCAAACAAGAACAGTTTCTAGGTTACGTTATTCATGTATTGCGAAGAATTCAGCACAAAACTTGAGTCTTAGGAGGACAGAGCACACACCCTCGTTGTGCACCACTGGTTGTTGAGCTCCCCCGCGTTCAAGGTCGCCACAGCGTGTGTCCTGGGCGTGAAAACTCGATAAACTCTTAAAAATGAACGCTCAAGACTTCTTCTAAATAGGAAGGTCATTAACCGCACAGCTGCTCTTTGCAGGATGATTGCCTACAATGCCTCAAAATGCAGGTCGCACTTCACTATCATATCGGGATTTTAATTAGCAAGCAATAGCGGTCACGTAGGTGATATCTTTCTTACAAGCAATTTCATTTGAACTAGAGCACACGTTTTAGTCACAGAAATTCACGTCCTCTGGATGCGGTCTTAAAAGCATGACATTCGAGTGGGGTGTTTGACACTTCGGGACTCCGCTGAACAATGTCGGTGTTTCTTCCCGTTGGGAAAAGGAAGAAACACTGATCTCACCGATTTCTTTCCGCTAGGAAGGTAAGAAACGCCGATCTCACCGATTTCTTACATTTATTCCGTGAATTTTAATTAGAACAGACGCTTTACCAAAAACTGATCATAGCCATGATCATAAAGATCATGAAGATAAGGATATCATTATTTCACAATGATAAAGCTACAGAGAAAAATTACAAGAACGAAAAATATAGTTCAAAATTCAGAATCTTTGTAAACGAGATCCAAATGCGGCACAAGTGAAACACCAATTACCTAGACATATATAATTCCAAGAATGAAATCCCTCAACTAAAGCATTTCCTTCCTGAAGATATCAGCCTGTTCTTTCTGTAATTTTTTTAAATTTAAAATCTATGTTTCCGTTTGCTTTTCTACAATGCACCTTTAAATGCGTTTACCTTTCTCCCGAAACTCGGTACAAAAAATTATAACCTCTGGTGCATACAATCTACCTCTCCAGAATGAGGCGCAATGCCTTCAAGAGGTTGAATGAGACTGGAATCACCCCGAGCAAATGTTTGACACTGATCAATACCTCACCTTAAACAGATTAGATTAGATATTAGCTTAAGCCTAACTAAACGATAAAAAAAAACTTTCCGAAGAGAGGAAGGAGGAAAGCACCATTTATTACGGAGATAAGGAAACGTGGAATTTATGCAGAAGGGGCATAGAAGAAGTAAGTTGAGAAAGAAGTTTATGAAACAAGATAAAAGTTGAAGAAGAAAGTAGTAGGTGCTGAAAAATAGAACAGCAGTGAACCGAAGAAAGGTGGTTCGGAACATAACAAAAAACATCTGATTTCAACAAAAAGAAGGCCTACCTAACTCTCGGCTCGGGCCCTTACACATTTTCCCCCTGAGAATGCTAATTCCCATAGATACAATAGTTGTATCCCAATGAGGGGCTCACCCTAAACAGGTAAACATCCACAAAAGTAACTAATTGTTGATAAAATCGGAACCACCCTTTAAAGGCAAGAGCCGACGTCACGACTCTCTTTGTCCCAACGCCACAGCGGACAAGAAAGACAAGCAACACAATTTTCAACTTCACAGAAAACCACTGTACAAATCTGAGCATCAAATATATCAAGTGCGGTGTAATTTTTCAGGGAATTTTTTAATTTTTTCTTAAATGTACCACGCACTGCAAATGCAAATTTCATCTACGCTAAAGTACACCCGGAAAACAAACGCTAAATCATCTTAAAACTCGTAATTTAGAGCAGTGCAGTTTTCCGAGCTTCGACCAATGACATTGATATGATTTCATCATATCCTGCGTCCAGAAATTGTTTTGTGCTATGGATTACATTGAATGTTGCGACTGGCCCTCGAATTCACTTCGAATCTCCAAGAAGAACTGCGTCGGTCATCATATTTGAAGAGATATTCCATCGCGAGTTATCTACAGATGAAAAGCACGCAAACTCTACCAAGAATCTTCTAGAAGCCCGATATCTGAACAAACATCTACGATACATCCATCGAACGTGTTACGACGTCGTTCCTACATCGAATGCCCGAGGTTGCCGCTTACTTCCATTCAATTTATCCTTGATATGTAATTCTTCTATTTATAGGAATATTTCTTATATTTTAGTGAGGATTTCATCATGGGAACTCATATACATATTATTGATTCAATTAGGCATATTTCCATATACGTTAGGATGATTTTCATATTTAGAGAGCGACGTTTGATCGAAGTTCCAGCTTGCGGTTGACTTCGCGTAGCAGCAGCCCGAGAGAACGCGAGCAGTGAAGTGCAAGACACCGTAAAAGCGAGTAGCATGTTTCGGGCTTGTCCGCCCTTGCCCATTGGGCGCAGGCTAACTTACTCTTTGTCATTATAGAGTAAATACTAATACTACCGAGTGCAAATCTATCGTAGTCTCAGTGAGAAAGACATTCCATCTCCGTGTTTGAGTACCAATAACAGACTTACAACGGCGCTTCTATGTACCTACGTACCTGGTACCTACGTACCTGGCTGTCATCCCAGAATGGTACCAGTGGCATTCCCCATCTCGACATCCGAGGGACCTCACATCTCTCCCTATAAGATGAGTTTCTCATTTTATTCGAGTGCATAACGTTGCTAACCCAATTTCACAATCCTCAGGTCGTAGGTCAATGTAGGTCTATTTCGATATGGCAAGCGATATCTTGTATTAGTACCATTATCCAATATACCATTATATTATATCCAATATACCCCGTCCAATAAATCATTATGTAACAGGAATAGTTATTCATTATTGTAATGCGCATTTAATTGCTTCTTATAATTAAATCTACATCTTGATTACAAGTGTATCAATACCTGTGTTCTGGAAAGTTGAGAAAAGACTTAAAAGGCATGGAAAAGCGTTACCTAAAATAAATCAATCATTCATATGATATTATCAATATTAAATTGCCCAAATATCGGGCTGGTGGCAGCGTAGCAGTGGCTAACTATAAATTAAAATCATTGCGAGGACATAAGTCACGCCTTATTATTAAAATAAATGAAAGTGATATACTCCACATATCACGACGAAGGAATTAAATTGCAATCTAAATTGAACATCTCAGCGGACGATCCACGTAATTCACAACGAAATGCTGACAGAGAAGAGGATCACGACACATAACCCGATGGCTATCATCAGTAAACAGATGTAAACACACTGGGCCCTTTGAGAGAAGCATGTAAAAACAAAATTTGAAATATCCCTCAATGAAGCAAAGATTTTCCACCTGTGTAAACGAACTCTCCAAGCCTCTCCTCCTTAGAGTGGGTTCTATTTTTCACCTTCCCTGCTCACTCGGTGACAAGTGGACACCGACTCGAGCAAGTGACGGGTTGCTAGGGCACAGAGAACTGCGATCAGCGTCACTGCCACTTGTCGTAATGACGGCCAAAGACAAGACACTGAAACACTTTGAAGCTTAATATTCAGCTCAAATTTAAAGTGAATTGTCGTTAATGATGTTGAAAGAAGCAAACATTAACTGATTCATGCCTTCATTTAGTTTTCATTACGCATTTATAATTTTTGACTCCTGGTCAATTAGCAGCATTATGAAAATTCTCTCCGTGCACCACCGGTGGCTCACGTCGCAGTCAAAGTGTTAAGACACAGCTCGTTAAAAAAATTCAGAGACTATAGGAGCCCCATAACAGGGCGTGCTTGCATAATGTAAGCACTGAGAATGCGCTTCCCTGCATGCGACATTCAAAAAAAGATAGTTATCTTTACGCGTCAAAATGATAAAATTTTGATACCATTTTGTTTGAGCTCTATCCCTCAATTCTAACCCCTTCACCCCGTATTGGTAAATATGTGTACCACTTGGCAAATTGCTCATTTACGTACCAGTAACAGTGGCTACAATATCGTTGATTTTACTTCCTTAACTTAAATTTGACTATGGCGCATACGTTTAAATGTTGTCGTGCAATTATATTTTTCCCCCTTGTTAGAAAGGATAAAAATATAATCAAGCAGTAAAGATAGCTTTTCAATTCTGCTTCTTCCAACCTAACCAAGCTAACCGTAGCTAACGCGGAAATGTTGTGAACGTGTTAAAATTTTTAATCACGCAGAAACAAAAAGTAAACCCCTCTTAAGGCATAAGATTACGTTGAGCTCTCAATTTTAATCCTTTTAACCACGGTGGTACTGAAAAGAAACCACCATGCAGCAAGCATACGTTTGATACGGCTCTCCTTAGAAATCGTTCCCATAAAGCTCCCACTTGGTAATGTTCGACTTTAAAATAGTATCCCTGAATGGACTAAGGTGCTAGATTCACAGTGATTCCCAAAGTGGGTGTTACCGCCCCCTGGGTTGAAGCGCTCAAGGGGAGAGTGGAGCCCATCTCGGAAAAATTGTTATATTCAGCAAATTCATCTTTTCGATAATTTGTATTAAAAAATAATATAATTAACCACAAAGGAGCGGCAAGATGACAAGGGGGACCGTAGATAAATATTTTCTGAGAAGGAGGTGGTAAGTAAGAAAGTTTGGGAACTACTGGGCTAGAAGATGAGGCAGGTAATCATGCAACGAATGTACGCTGGTCTCAATCAGGCACCGTAGAATCTCTATGCACAAACGGCAGAAATATTGACGGCACGCTGATTGGTCCCCTTGAAATACATCTGTCCGCCCTTCCAATTCTGATGATATTTTATATTTATCCCTACATCGCAACACAGAAAATTTTGGGTCGCAATTTCGGCTAACTCGACGTATTACTCACTCACATAGCCCCTTTATTTCCATCGGATTCCATTTGATACATAATTTCTTAGCCTTACATTCGCATTTATAAGCCAGCCATTTGGTACGAGGAGACTTGGGGTGCTACTTGTCATGAATAAATCTTTCGTTATTTCACACATGCTGTGCAATGCTGCACATCTTCGTAGAGTTAGGACATTTTTTGGTGTTTCGATCCTCTCCATATTGTCCACGAAAAGTGAAAACATGTTCATATTTTGAAGAATATTTCTAACTAGCGCTACCAATTTTTAACCTACCACTCACTATCCTTACAATTTATTCCATAATTTATCATTGAGAATTACTGCCTCGTACAGCCTGCGCCACAGGTACACCTCAGTTGGATGCTACTCGCTCGCAGTTTAATGTCTCAATAAAGACTCTGGTACCGAAAAAAGTTTTCCATATTCATCAGTAAATTTTATTCATTACAATACGATGACGGATAAGTACAGAACTCAAATGTAATCAAATGCAACAACTGTAACACATTATGCTGTACTGTTAAGTACTCTTCCTTCAAGTTTTGGGCGGGCTGGAGAATGTTAGTGTCAGTGCACCATGACCCGTTTTACTCTGTGTATTCAAGTATGACTCGCGACAGGATGTGTGATCAAAAAATCAAGTATTTTATTGTCCTACTGTACGTGTATTAAAACCCGAATCGCTGTTAGGAAAAACCTGACATTAGGAACGATAAACCCAAGTTATTTGCTATCGATTCGTATGAGTATCCAAACAATCAGGAACAAACGCGTGAAATAGGGTTAATTCAAAATGCCCAAATGCAAAATTATCTATCAAAATGCAAAACTGCAAAATTACCTATCTTGAGTGGCAGCACCAGTAGAAAGTTTGTGGTTAGTTAATTTGTGAAAATGATGGTTTTCTCACGTTGGTTTTCTCACGTTGGTTTTCTCACTCACCACAGGAAATAATTTCTACTGCAAATACAGTCACATATACATCTGAGAAACCAAAAGACTTGGTACTAAGTGAATTTAAAACTGCATCTATAATGAAAGTGCTTCAACAGCCGTCGTGGCATTCTCAGAGATGCAATAAATAGGAAAATAAAGTAGGAGCACTTGATTATTGACGAAAAATAAAATAGCACTATAAGCTAGCCACATCGGAATACGGAATAGATACAAAACATCCAACGCAAAGAGGAATAATCAATGAAACTAATTCATTGAGTCCAAAACATTTTCTCCTAGAAGTGTCAAAGCGTTGCACTTGAAATTACTTACTCAAAATACCATCTTCCCCAAATAAACGAGCGTTTTGACGATGGCATACACGTTTTGCTCACCCACCCTCCGAGCTGATAAGAGCTCAAGAATCCTATAGCTTCCCGCAAGCAGCGTGGCAGAGACCGCAGAAAGACAACTCCGTTTATTGCACCATCCTGACAGACCGCAAATCAAAACATTGAACAATTTCTGGCTTGATACTCACTGAAGTGCAACCCGACAACCTTCTTTAGGGGAATTATCGTTCTTTCGATTTAATTTGAAATACCAAAAAGAGAAATCGCTCTCTTGAATGGCTTTGAAATATCAAAAAATACATTGTTCTTTTGATTATCCTTGAAATACCAAAAGAAAAAAAATTCTTCACTGCCTCTAGAGCACAAAATTTAAAACTTTGAAATTTTAGAGCTTTAGTTTATATAGATTACATCCCATGAGGAGACTAACATGGAATAATGTAAAAACGAGAAAACATTCTTCATAGAATGCAGAATAGTTCGTAAGTTTCATTATTCTACAGCGCCCCGAAATCACTTTCATCAAATTATTGAGAAGCTTCTATCACTATTCAGAAACTGCGTGACCGAAGCAGTGGCCTCATGTAAGTTGGACTTGTGACGCAGTCTGTGGTCGAAGAGTAAATGTTGGGGGAATGATCCCTACTTCTCAAATAGGAAGGAATCCACTTGCCGAGTTAGAATAGAATTAACACGTAAATTCGAATAACATTTCAGTTCTTATGCTTCGTCGACATGTATGACCTTAAAAGCGTACACAAATCCTTCAAAACAATTGAAATATCAAGAACATTTGTTCCATCAGTCGTATGTTATTAAAGTTGTTAGGTTTTGGCATCGTACAAATTTTCATTCCAAGCCCAACTTCAGTGACATTTTTTATCTTCATTCACGGTTTCTTTTTGTTGGCGAGAAATGGTAATCCACCATAGAGCCACTGAAAACATGACTATTCGGAATAGATCATAGTACTGACTTTACACTCACTTTAGTCAAAACAGGATCTCAGATGACATAAAAAAGATTTCAAGTTAAATCATATTTAAAGTGAAGATGACATATCAAAGTATTTGAAGTTTATCCGCAAAATAGAATAAAAGATGTGAATCTACATCAAGCACCTTATACGTAGAATATTTCATATCCTTTTATCTAATGAAATATACTTCCCATTAGCAATCCCACCGAAATGGAAAAAACAGAAGCGTTTAAAATTCTGTTGACTGTACGTTCTATAGAACGCGATAGCGAGCGTTCAGTTGTGGTGTAATTAAAAGGGCTTCCCCTTATTTAAATCCAGTTGAGACTGGTTACTGAGGGGTCAACAGAGGAACACGGTTCGTGGTCGCATATGCAGAACAGCACAGCCGAATATGTTCCCGCGTTCGTATATTTATTGTAAATTTATTAGGATACGAATGTATTAGTTAATGAATTCGTGATTGCATTTAAAAAATTTCATAAAACAAAACCATTACAAAATCAGTAATTTAATTTAACGACAAAGAAATTAGTTTTGATTTGCTTCGAATCAGTGCTGAAAATTACTCCTTCGAACATCAAAGTGTACAAATTCAGTGCACTGTATCATTACTATTAGTTCTATGCAGATCAAAAACAATTGTGACCAAATGACGCCATGATTTTGCACATCAAGATCACTCATTCAGAATGAATTTTTCCATCCTTAACAATTCAATTGATGTATGGGGGACAAATGCTGTAATTTCATGTGTTAGCGTACCACACAACATATTCCAAGTAATTCTCGATTTTTGCTTTAGTTTCACGGAAACTGTTATTTACAATAATTGCGCTTAACTACAACACAACCCATGTCATCGAACCGCTGGAAGAAGCAAGCAATAATTCAAAAGGGCCTACCCTCTACGATTTATTTCGTCAACATGGGTATTCCGACACCCAAGTTGATAATATCCCAACTAAGGATATTTATGTTAAAACGCTTTAAAAACCTTCGATGTTTTTTGCACCATCTTTACAGAAAAAAATTGTTTTCCTTTTTTTCTTTCTCTTTCTATTGTAAGAACGATTGCTAGGATCGGGCGTGCTAGTTGGATTTTCTAATGTAGGGAGAGCATCAGCTCTCTCTCAAACTACTCAAATAACTCTTTCTCCCTTTCAAAAAGGTTATGAAATTCGTTGAAGGATACATCTATAGCTTACAATATATTCAGGTGCGCGTCTTTAAAATGCAATCTTTTTTCACACATAATTACCGTACATTGATGCTCTACCTCACAATCTGCTCAGACACACGCCTCAAAAATTCAAGCTTTTTCTCACTTATAATTACTTATGAGCTCTAGAAATATTTTGAACAAATATTAAAGGTGACAATCCTTTTGTCTCTCCTCCTCACGCCAAACCGCCAATATGAATACACACAACACCGCTCGCAATGATACCTATACTTTCAAAACGTAATACTGCGTTGGCGTTGGTTACCACAGATGATCGATGACTTGTGACTCAATCATCCTCCAAATTTTAGAATGAAAACACAAGGGAAGCAAAGGAAACTAGCATGTCATTTTCACGACCTTAATCCCTTATTTGAAAATTAGTCTTTGACTATCAATGATTCTTTTGAGGCACTAGGAACCATTGAACAAAACTCTCTCAGCAGACTGCACGCTCTCATCACTCACCATACAACAGCAAAACAAATTCTTCCCACCACCCTTGCTTCTGTTTATTCAGATGACAATTTGAAAAGAACGCTCGCTCTTCCGAGCGCCATTTGATCAGCCATTGTCTTGCACCTGAGCTTCATTTCTTTCAAATGCCGACTGATTTAAACACTCGGTTCTGCTCCCTATAAACTGAGTGTTGCTGTGTTACGTGATGCTGGCATAGGAAATATTTTCTGTTATTATAAAGAAAGAGATAACGCAGAAATGCAGGGTGTCTATGAAGTCACTTAACAATTCAACGAATTTTCAGTATGGAAACATAACGAGGGATTAAAAAGACACAATGGAAAAACACGGAATTAATAATAGCAACAAAAGTTTGGCATTTGTCCTGCACGTTAAAGTTTCAATGCTTAATATTCTGGCAAAAACGCACTCGCATTTAATTGGGAATATAAAATTTCTTTATTTCATTTAATCACAACAGCTCCCAACGCAGACTTTACATATTTTAATTTTGCGCTCATATGTACAAGTCACTCTCAATTCCTTTGTTCTAAAAGAAGGATGATAAAATTATTTGCATAGATAATGACAAATTGAGGTGGCCAGGCATCATTCTACGAATAAAGGATGACTTGACAGGCCGTTTTCGTACCAGTTCTCCATTACTTTATCCCCATAACGGGTGGCAAAATTATTTGCAAAGATAATGCCAAATTGAGGTGGCAAGGAGAATAAAAGATGACTTGGCAGGCCGTATCCAGTCTACAGGGCATCCCAGCGACGGTGGCAAGTGTGGTGAGCGATGGCGTCCACCAACGCTCAACTCAGTGCAGATGATGCAGCGCACTTCCCATTTCACTACCTCCCCTTACGGGGACTGGAGCCCCTATCCTACTCACACAGCATCCTGAAGACTGACTCAAAAACATGGAATTTAACTTTAGACAAGGTAATTGGATGACATCTACCAAAATGAGTTACGAGAAATATTTGACTCACTAAAAAGTAAAAATGAGACATTTTCAATTGCGGACTAACAGCATCGCCTCAAGACCAGAGCATGAATCCTAAAAACTTATTTACAATTTATAAATTTGTCAGGCGTTTATTGCCTCAAGTATAACTAATATCTCTAATTAATTTTAGTTTTAGGCTACAAGCCTTCTTACGAAAACGTTTTATTTTTCGGCATTCTCAAATTACAAAAATCTGAACGTCAGTGAACACTTTCGCAATGCCATTCGATTGCTCCAAATGTTACTGAGTGCAACAATAAAATAATCCACACAAAATGTTTCAATTTGAGGAAATGTGCACCAACTCGTGCAAAATATTTACTGTGGTGGCAACATGGTACGGTGCAACAGAGATCGTAAGTTCTCAGAAGAAGAGCAGCTGAGCAGGACTTAGTTCCAAGGAGTATTGATCACGACGTGATCACACCACAGACTAAGATTGATCACCGTTTACAAAGCATGTCTCACAGAAATTCGCACTCCACACTCGAAACACGATCTGCAATTTTCGGAGGTAGCGAAATCAATGAAAGTACAACACCTCCTTCATAGTGTCCAAAACAGACAATAAACGTTTCTGGTTGCCGAAAATACACTTATGACACATGACTACAGGCCATTGATGCCATGCAAGACGATATCCACCCACGATTCTCAACATTGACCATAACTTTACTGCACATTGCTTCTTCAAGCGGAAATTGGTCTCAAAAACTGATTGGAGTTTGCCGCTCTCTGTCATTGCACACCTGCACGTTGTGTAGCCGCTGTTTTACTGAATCTGTCGACGAACTCTGACAAAGCTCGGTGTCTGTGGCACAGAAAATAACTCAGAAGTTTCAGAAAACCCAGAATTTACTGAGGAAAAACCTAGATTGCATTGGCAAGCTTCAAGTTCTTAAGATTGAAAGAAAGAAAAGGACAACCGTTTTTTCCAAAAAAGTTGATGCATGAGATGCATTACAACATACTGGATTTTAACAAATTTCTCATTATAAAACGTCCTTAATTGAAAGACAAAGCAAGTGAATAAATAAATTGTCATCAGATATAGTGACGATATGTTTGTGATTTTTTGTCCTAAACAATGTGCTGACGCCAGAGCACTTATCTAACGATGATGGACTGTTCATTTATTTCAAATATCACAAATAGAAATTATATTGGGAGATTTTACTTTATGATTGGTCACGTCTTGAACTCTTCTCGTGGTATTCCGACTGTCGTACATTAATGAGCCGAATTTCAATTTGAAATTTACGAAATTAAACGATTTATCATAATATTTCTGGCTAGTAGTAAAAACCTTTTCTACTCTTCCAAACTGGAGCTTCTACTTTGTTATACATCATTATTAATTCCTGGCAGATTTCGACTAAACAAATTTAGCAATTTGATTACTGATGTCTGTGAATGTGCGCATAAAACAAGACAGGCTTTTACAATTCAATTCATTGTTTTAATTGTCCTATTTTTGTGTTGACAAGGTGACAAGGTGAGGCACAAAGTACACATGCATGGCTTTGTTTGTTCAGAGCTTTTCGAAAAGACTCGAATGGGTTACTTTCTGCTTCTCCAAATATAGATATTTGTCTGGTGGTGTGATCTCTTGCCTGAGAAATAGAAACATCCAATGCAAAAAATGGAGCTCATTCCCCTCAGTTTATCTTGATCGATCACGTTTTTCTTCATCAAGAAATAAAATGACTGTATTATACATATTATGTTGTTATGAATAAAAGAGCAAAGAAATTACCATTAAATTTAACATTCTTATTAAGACAGTGTTATAATAAAAGAAGAACGTTTCGGCCCGCGTAAGGTCATTCTCAACTTCTGTGGGTAGAAAATCATAAAATCTAATAAAATTTCAAGTAAAATGTTAGACGATGAAAAAAAATTAGCATCATACTAAAAACCTACAAATACAACCTAAACTTGCTGAAGGGGGAAAGCGGACTGAGTATCATTCAAAACTGGTTTTGTCGTTAAAATATACAGGGATTCTAAAATACGAAGATTTATAACAACAGACGTAGATGCAATTACATTGAAATCGTTTAAGCGCACTGGAGATCGCATTTCTCAGCATGAGAACGGATGGCAGACTGGGATGGCGTAGAGAGAAGGAGGCATGTTCTAAAACTCCTGCCTGCATGCTCCGCAACGCGAATACTGGCCTCCTGCAGGTGCTAGTAGGAGTTTTAGAACAGGCCTCCTTCTCTCTACGCCATCCCAGTCTGCCATCCGTTCTCATGCAGAGAAATGCGATCTTCCAGTGCGCTTAAACGATTTCAATGTAATTGCATCTACGTCTGGTGTTATAAATCTTCGTATTTTAGAATCCCTGTATATTTTAACGACAAAACCAGTTTTGAATGATACTCAGTCCGCTTTCCCCCTTCAGCAAGTTTAGGTTGTATTTGTAGGTTTTTAGTATGATGCTAATTTTTTTTCTTTTTTCATCGTCTAACATTTTACTTGAAATTTTATTAGATTTTATGATTTTCTACCGACAGAAGTTGAGAATGACCTTACGGGTCGAAACGTTCTTCTTTTATTGTTACACTGTCTTAATAAGAATGTTAAATTTAAAAGCTACTTTCTTTGCTCTTTTATTCATAATTAGGATTTGCAAGAAGCAAAAAATTAGTATTTATCCATATTATGTTGTGTTGTGTTGCGGTAGGTTGTTTGCTGTGTTGTGGTGTGGTGTGTTGTGTGTTGTGTCGTGTTGTGTTGTCAAAAACTTTGAAGAATGTAACCTTGATATTAACACAAGAGCTTGCTCGATTGCACAGAAATGACGTGGTAATTTATTAGTTATTTGTAATGTAAATGCTCTGATTCGTATTGTCATTCAAAAATGAAAGCTGCCTACTCTAAAAAATACTCATTGTAATTTACCATGCATTGCGTATCATACATATTGCGGTAAAGTTAATCAAAGTCACTTTCGAGCCTATTATTTACAGATGTAAATGACTTGTACCTTCGGCTCCAACGAAAAATCTAAACTTAGGCCGTCAAGCCAGCAACGTAAGCTTTATTCTAAAAAACCCAGATATAGGCATAAAAACCTAGCCTAGGCATTCAGCTTGTCGAGCTCTTTGTGAATGGTCAGCTGATGCGCGATCGAGAGAGTGTTTCCAGACCGAAAAAACACAATATAAAGAACGCATTTATTTTCCCTTGAGAATATTTTTCCATGATCTAGAGATATTATTTGAAAGAAAAATTGAATCCTCTGTTGAATTCAACATTGGTTTGGGTTTATCTGTCCATACTGATGACATTGATTACATCTAGACAAAATATAGGAAGTTCTTCAGGTGAGTGTTTTAACAACGTTTAAATTTCGCTGTTCAAAATTACGCTTAATATTTGTACATTCAAAGCCTATGACACATTCGTTGAGAGATATATCAGAAACGCTCGCTTGCGAACAAGCTTTGGTTGGTCCTGGAAAACAGACTAATTGGTTCCCTTCAAAACAAAACGAATGCTGAGGTCGTGAAACAAAAACCCCTCAACGACAACTCAGGTGTGCGCAAACAGCATGAGATGTGGAGGCACATGGCAGGATGTGCTGTAGTTGCGGACAACCGCCAGGTGAATCTAGCTGCGTCACAGCTTTTGACGTTGCAATTGAAACTACGTCTGGGTGTAATTGTGGTTATCCACATCTGGATCTTCCCCATGAGTGAAAAGCAATGCCAATGAAATAGACAGGGCTACCACTGATGGGGGATTTCCCCTAAATCTGGGGGAAACGCTTGTAGTCTAGGGGAATGGGGGAAACTTTTGTAAAAACTACTAAATATGGGGGAATTCGGTTAGGGATTACTTCCCGTTCAGAAAATGCATAACATGAAGAATTTTGAATTACACGTAGACGTATGCTCATTCGGATGAAGATATTATGATGCAGAATAGGAAATGCCTCCTTTGTAACAAACAAACAATCATCGGCATCTGCGAATGCTTTACTTCCAATTCAAGCCTGAAACATATCACCTTGTTCACTGATTTTTTGAAGGCCTTATAAATAACACCAGGACGCCATGACGCTTTCCCCCGGTCAAGACCTGTACCCATTTCTGACACCTGGGTAGAGTGGGGTATTGTATTGTAACCCAGATCTCAACACACGCGGTTCTTCCCTTCCTCCTAATTGTAGTACAGGCGCTTGAATTTCGCGAACGTACAACTGCGTATGGGCACCTGCCTCAAGTCTACCTCCTCAATGTTGGCGTCATTCAACTTTGATGACGGCATTCAACTTTTGTCTTGCACGTGAATGTTGCACGTGAATTGTCATTCAAAAAAACCTTTTTAAGATTCAACGCGCGTGGCTGACTAAGACCGACGGCCGTTAAAGAAAGGCGAGTACAGTAGGTACATCAACACAATTTTTATTATTAGGTTTCTATCCCGGATTTATGGGTATGGTTACCGTCGTATCACTTGAAAGAGCTTGAAAATTGCGGTGTGTCGAATTCGTGAACATGTTCATCATAATTCAGTGCCTCCATAAGTTTCTGCTTGCGCGCGTAACATTTGGTTGAAAACACGTTAATTTAGTTTCATTCCGCAGATTAGGTAAGTTATGCACCAACTACTGAAAAGTTTTGATTTCCAAGCATTTAATAATTATAATTGCCATCGATCAGCTTGGTGATGCGTCACTGCACATGGCTCACCAGCTGCAGAGTTTACCATCGTCTCAATTAGCTCTTGTACTTGAGTGGGCATAGAATAAAATGAGGAAAAAATACGTGCTCAAATACTAATATCAGTTCTCAATAATATTTTGATACAACCATTTTAAAATGAGGAAGTTATTAACAATAAACTATGAAAACGAATTCCTGGATTAACATGGTGGTAGCTCATTGTATTGCTTGTAAAACGAAGAAATCATAATCCACCGTCGTAGAAAAGGTTATCACAGATCTTCAACGATTCAGAACAGTGAGATCACAAAAGAAAAATATATCAGTATGAAGAACTTCCTTCCTCAACGGAGACAAGATCGCACTTCCAGAACGGAAAAAAATTGGCAAACAAGGATGCTTTATTCCAATCAATCAAGCCTGATACACATGATCTTGTACAAGGGTTTTTCAAATGCCTTATGACCATAGCACCGGGTCGAAATGAAGGTTACCCCCGGTCAAGCCGGTACCCATTTCCGACTCCTGGGTAGAGTGGGGAATTGTGGCTGAGTTCTCCCTTTACCGAACGGGAAGAAATTACCGCGCAGCGCTGAGATTCGAACTGCCGACACCTTCACTGAACGGCGCTTTCTTAACCACTCGGCCACGGTGACCACAAAAGCTAGCTTGGATGTGAAACTTGACGCAACGAACCCAAAATATTCGTAACAATCAATCGAAGGACTCGGAAGTGCAGGGAAACGATCTCAGGATGTTCCATAATAATGTAGAAAAACATAGCGTCTTCATACAACAACAATTAAGAAAAAAATTAATAAAAATTGACCTAAGATTTTACAAAAAATACATGTTGGATTATGAATTTCTTAGTGCAGAGATTCTTAAATCTTATTTTTGTAAATGGCGCAAATAAGAACTGCAATATCTGCCAGTGGTTGAATAAACCAAGAGTAAATTAATGAAACGTGCACTCACTTCGTTTGCTCTAAGTTAGAAAGAACATGAAACGCTCTGTGTCACTCTATCTGATAGACGGAAAGGAAAATGATATGTTGAAAGAAAAACCCATTGACGAATATAGTTTTCACATTGAAACAAGAGCCTGCACGGTTGCACAGTCATGAACAACGTTGTTGGAGCATGGTGAGTGGAAATAGATAATGGTGCCAATGAAACAAAAGGTTTACTGATAACTGATTTTATCTTAGGAGTATGGCATTTGCCAATTGAAGTGAATTTAGTATCTGTATAACAATTTAAGAATATCTGTTCCAAATACTACTGCCATAAATGGTTCTCAAACGACCAACAGGGCTTGACCAACATCATTTCCAAAAGCAAAGTACAACAAGTTTGACTAAAACAAATATGCTAACATTTACACTGCAATGAATTTCAATATCTGTATGAAACATAATGTATGAGAATGAATGAGGTGATTGCTTTATAAGTCACAAGACTGACATTAAGTTTATTTTATTTCATTTACATTTTTCTTCATACAAAAACACATGACGGAAAAAGCTGGCTGAGCATACGCTGTCACTCAATCGGATTAATAAAGGACAGCAATTTGAAAATTTCGTCGACACTTGTCAGAAACTTTCCACTATTCTACCGACAAAAATCATACAAATAAAACATTTTACATATAACATATAACATACATTGGAATAATACATGCTCTTTACAAGGTCTGAGTGATCATGATTATAGTTAGTTTTAGTTCACCTAAGTGAAGGCGTGTATTACAGTAGCGATTAGTATCATGTTAGGAAGGAATCAAACTGAATACATTGCAAATATTCTTACAAGTCCCTCCTGCCATCACCGTAGATTTTCCAGTGAAACTTTGAAGGGTAGTGGAAGCTGGAAGGAACCATATTGAATCTTATTTTGTGCACTCGATTGATGTATGTATTATTACTTAGTTTCGGTAACAAGTCCCAACATGAGCATAAATTTCCACAAAAAAAATGTGACGTTTTACACAAGCATAAACTTCTAATGTGCGGAAATGTAAGCGGAATGTAGCTTGAGGAAAACAGTCGCTCACTTTAACTTCTTTATTCTGCGACCAAAAAGTACGCACCACGTGCTAACATGTGCATTTCCCGAATAAATTGTCTTTTTCCCATAACATAATCTCACGAAGTATTCTAGATGTTCAAGTTTTGTGGCTGCCAATTGCCTCACGACTCAGAACAACGAGTTATACGGAAATTTACTAGAAGCCACGCTATTATTCACATTCAACGAATTCCATCTCCTTCAGCCACCCAACTAAACTCCGTGCTCTGCAACATGAGCTAGCGGCAGAAGAAACAAGGTAGGGTCAAACCAGTCTTTTTTCGTCAACCTTGTGGCAGTAGTGACGTCATTTAAACGAACCAATAGCAGAGCTCATATTGCCTCTGGCAATATTGCTAGCACCAAATCTGGCACCACCATTGGCCTAACGACAAATCGCAATGGTGACGTCATAAAGTTTGTTTGAAATAAAGCCGTTCTATTGGCTAGCCGAATAAAAGGAGGTGCATTTTCCCCCATAGAAATTCCTCTACCTTGTTTCCTCTACCGTGATTGCAAACCAAGAATGTTACGGTTCGGAGTCACACGTGAGCTTACTCAATTCTCATAAATTATGTACTTACTTGCCTGAGTGCGAATTTGGTCGGCAGGAAAGTACTCAGAAAAGCATGCAACTTTTTTGGCAATAGGATAGAAAAGAGATTACATGGGAATTTTTTGACTTGACACGTTAAACTGACGCTCATTATTCAACTCAAATTAGAGTTCATTTTAGAGATCAATTTTGAACATAACGATCATTAAATGGATCGAACCTTCATTTAGTTTTCATAAAGGATTTTTCGGAATTAAGTTAGCGACTGCTGGTCGGTCAGTAGTGTATTGAAAATCCTCTCAGTGATCAACGATGGGTCACGTCGCACTGACAGTGTTAATAACGGTATTAATTTACAAGACTATGTTGCGCAAGATATAAGAAATTGTTGGATCATGCGTGCAAAAAAGTTTCAATAAGAAGTTAGGACAGGGACAATAATTACAAGCAGCATTTTTTGTATGTATTTAAAATTATGTGTCACTTATAAAACAGCCTCGATTCACCTTTGCCTAAATTTCTCAAAAAATTATTAGAATGATTGGAGTTGTAGAAAATTGTACATGTTTTGCCAGCGTCACAACTCTACAACAAAAGTCAATAACCTGTAAATAGATTTACTGCGCAAAATTAGTGTTGTTTTTAAATTATTCATGAATCTTCTGCCGTATACTTTTTAAAACAAAAATCCAGTTCAAAGATTTTCTTGCAATTGAAAAGTAACTCCCCTATCGATATTTCAAAAAAGCCTACACATCTTAATGGTGTGTAGGATAAATTTATCCTTGTTTGATACTTACTTCTCTTTATTTGCCGTTCATAATAAATTTTGTAGAAAAAGAAGTAAATGCTGGTCCAGAGTAAATTGCTTCAAATTTAACTGATATATTAGCTAGGACTTTTCATTCGGGTTTAGCCTTTTTCAACTTGATGAGGTGAGATTAATGCGCTTCAAAGTTTTATTTGGTCAATTAAATGCATAATATTTTAGCAGTCTCGGCAGTAGTGCATCATCACCTACACCAAAATTTGTTTATTAAGACCAAGGAAAATCAACAGGAGAGATAAAGTTGTCTTCTGCCTTCCAATTCATCTCAAGCCATGATGATGCTCCTATAGTTCACTGTAAAGGGATGGCGCTTCTAAGTACATTGGCCAAAATGTTTTCGGTACCCGTAAGAAAGAAGTGTCATAATTTTCATACAATACATATAACCCAGAATGAACTTTTCGGAATTACCAAGCTGGAAACAAGAGTACGACCGAGCCAGGAGCATTGAAGCTTCGCGGAGAAAATAGAAAAGACACAAAATTCAGGAAAAACATTATCAAGAAAAAACGATTTGTACAAAGCATGTCCTCGACTTGCGCTACAGAGGATTTAGAAATTTGAGATTTTTGTCTTTCGATTCGACAAGGTTGAATTAATTTGAATAACACAAATGAGTTACCCTGTGACATGGCAAATGTGAAGAAGCACCAATCAAACAGTTGAGACTAGGGCAAGTTGAAAGAAGCCTAAATCAAACGACTAACTCTACTTCCAGCCACTTTAGTTCTGAGATTGGTATCTGTCAGGCCTACGTACGTTTCCTGTCGCAATGGATGCTTACGTATATTAACAGATTCAAGAGCATTTTATAATGTGCATGAAGAGCAATGTCTATATATTACATCCGCAAAAACTAATTATGAATTTATTGACAACTCAAGTATGAAATTTGGGTTTAGAGAAATTACGGTATAAATGATTCAGCAGCTTCAATCGGCGGTTTTTATGTGTGAGGTTCATAATTAATACTGTAGAAAGGAACGGCAATAGGCCCTGATATCAGAGACCTTTGAGCTCGTTCCACAAATGGTAAATGTGCGCTGCTGCCAGGCAAAAAAAATGAACAGAAGTCACCTTGAATGAAAAGCTCAGCAAGACCAAATGATAGCATCAAGTAGGGCAGTAATTTGTGCACAATTAACGGCCATATATCGGTATACCTTCTATTTGTACGTTGTGTGGTAATGTGTATTGATAGATACAAGCTGGGGAAGCCCCCTATACTGCAATACCTCACAATTACGTGTGTTGTGGATAATTGTACATCAATTGGACCTAAGCGATGTATACGTGTTCTTAATGTTCTCGCTTCGTGAGAACACTTGCTAGAATAGATACGCTGCATTTCAGATCTTAAGATCAATTACAAAGAGCCTGAGTAAGTATAACATTTTTAAGATAGCTTGGCCGAATAAGTGTTTAAACTCCTTTTTAAAATCGAAACTTTTCTTTTTAGGCGCATGCGTAATTAAGTTGCTTGTCTGCAAGCAGAATCTGTTGAAAATTATTCAAATTACATCATATACATGAAAATTCATCCGCGTTATATGCGACTCAGGGACATTTCTTTAAAGCAAATGGTGCAAACAGCACACACTCGTAACTGCATTCTCCGCCCCATGGTATTTCCTTCAATACTTCAACCTTGATCCTTGCATGATTCGTATGTATTTCTCCTGACGCAGTGCATAGATATTCTGGAAGGCAATTTGAAAAACATAGCTTGTCAAACACCATGAATATTTGCATAAGGTAACTGGTTTTCTTGTTTAGGTTGATGTGACGTAGAATTTGCTGGGTCCGTGGCCTGAGCGCTCAGGTTATTATTTCGTCTTCAACGTACACTAATGCCTCAGTCCCATGATTTGTAGGCTTCTTCATTTTAATTTAAAAACTTCGCACTTTTTCTTCCGTGCATGTGACTCAGCTGGCGACCTGGCTTGCTCTCAGCTCAATCTTAGTTGTGTCTTTTTCGAAAATTAAATACGACCATGCAACTCTTGCTTCTCATCCGTTTTCCATAAGTGAATAGCTCTTTCAAGTTCTTTAAAACTGAAAATATCTAAAGAGGCAACTAAAACTGTAATTTGATTTCAAGATCATTTTGCACACTTAATTTTTTTGTGAACACGTAATAAAAAAAGGCTCATAATCTCAGTAGGAAGTTATAAGACGTTGGAGTAAAAGTGTGTGGTTTCAAGTTAACTACGCACACTTAGTAGTTTCACCTACATTTAATAAAAAGTAGGCCTCATAAACTTAGTATGATATTCCATGTAGAGTCATGAGGTTGTTCTTGAATCAAAATTCTCTGTGACCCACGCGTAGTGCTCAGCTGGCGCTGTGATATGACAAGATAATGTCACTATTCGTCATGCCCACAGGTACCTATACTCAAATGTGTCAATAATATTGTACTAGAGTTAAGAAACAATCTATCACTGTATCGTTTGTGGTAAATGAATTGTTTGAATTGTTTGAATTGCTTAAATTGTATTAAATGATTTAAATTGTTTTAACTGTTTAAATTTTAAAATTGTTTAAACTGTTTAAATTTTTTAAATTGTTTAAATTTTTAAACTGTTTTCATTTTTAAACTGTTTAAATTATTTAAATTTCTAATAATGTTAGAATTGTTTGAATTGTTTGAATTGTTTTAATTTTTTAAATGTTTAAACTTTTAAAATGTTTTAAATGCGTAAATTGTTTAAATCATTTAAATTTTTTTCATTGTTTAAATTTTTAAATTTTTCAAAATGCTTAAATTGTTTAAATTGCATGAATTGTTCAAAATGCTTCAGTGACTTAAATTGTTTAAATTGTTTAAATTTAGGCCGCCAAGTCCCACGCAGCTCAAGCCACGGCAGTGAGGCGTAACTCCTGAAGAGGTGAGGTAGGTCGCACATCTCTGTTGAACAGTTCAATAAAAACACTACACGTTACAAATTAGAAGAGATAATTTCTGTAAACAATTATTGGTCCGTAACTTGTTAGCGACTGCGGGCCACCGAACAGCACACGGTATTTCCGCTGAAAGTTTACTTTCCTCGTAAGAACTACAATTTTGAATGTTTTTTCCGTGTACCATATAGACGTTTTTTTGGTTTTAAAATGGAATTTAACGACTAACTCAGCGCTCGGTATTAATTTCCAGGAATGAGTTCCCGTAAATGTTGCATGCTATTATGTTTTGGCTACACGAGGCGTATTCACATACCCACTGAGCCGCGCGCCCATCGTACATGATACCAAGTCTGCGAGGCCAGTAAATAACTACAAGGTGACCAGAGGCACCTCATGTTCACACAGCGAGCTGGCTAGCGCTGGCCCAAATACAGCAATGCAGGCCTGAACGCACTCTTAATGGGCGAATAACTTTGGCTATGAACATGATAAGAACCTACTTCAACCCAAGAGACAGTACGAGGTTGCAATTACTTTTTTACTATTTTAATTTACACCCGGAGTTTTAATCAATTTTGGACACCTCTGCTCAACCAAAATAAAAGGCTTTAACGTAGGCAATCAACGGCTTGTACAGTATTCACCAGTTTACAATGTAAATGATTTTAACATACAGAATCAGCGGCTTGCTTGTTCAGTATTCATCAGTTGCTAAGTCGACGCGAGCTCGAGCAGGCCGAAAACAACATCCTTGAGCTCGGACTCAGTTACAGTTCAACACGGAAAACCGTGAAATGCAATTTGAGCTGGCGTGTAAATGACAAATTTAATCTAATTTGCATCCATTAAACCTACGATGTTACAAAAAATGTTTTTCACAAATCTGGCTACTAGTTATACGGATCATAATTATATTCGCATTATTTAGAGTTAATCCATAAATTTTGTGTACTCGAGGGAGAGCTCAACAGCAGGCCTTGGTAAATCAATCAACTGATCTGAATTTGTCGGAAGAGCCTGATTATATTTCATGAGGATACTTTTTTCATGAGTGATTCACGCGCGTCTTTGACAGCTGATGTCATTGATGCTCAATGAGGACACATGCAAATTATTATTCCCTCACCAAGTCGAGGACATCTCTGCGTTCATCAGCGAGAGGCCAAAACAACTGCAGTTTCTCGAGCTGGGAACCGTTCAAGAATTATATTCAGTAAATTTACTCAAGGACAGCGCAACATCCCAGGTGCAGAGACGCTGTAAAATTCTTGCGTTAGTAATGAGTTAGCCAGAGAGCGAAGGGTGCGCATTGCTGCGTTCAACACATGGGTGCCGCACCCTCTCGTGCAACATCGCGTTGTGTTCAAGGAACGGAGAAAAGTGTGGGCAACTGGCCTTCAAGCAACAGTCTGTCTAATGAATCGCATTCCTTCCTTTATCTTTTATTTCATTCGTTTATTCCTTATGTTTTATTCTGGCTGTTTTGCTGCTTTCTACATTCTTTAGTTTGTTCATTTTTTTACAAATCATTTTCAAAAGTTTTCTTTATTATTTTTAATCATGTTTATTATTTTTTCTTATATTCATTTGCAAAACGTATGTATATTAATATGTGTGTGTGTGTGTGTGTGTGTGTGCATATATATCTACACACGCACATGCATAGATATATTTGTGTGTATGTGTGTAGGTATTTGTAAATCTACTGTATATAAATATATATATATAAACATATATATATATGTATGATTCTATTTCTATTTTTTGTGTGAAAACAATCCAGTAAATAAACTTACTTCACTTGTTAAAGGATTCAAAAATAGGTCTATCACTACCCCAAAAAGCATTTATGTGAAGAACAAAAAGTGAAAACTACAATTAGACAAATGAAATAAAGCGCAATTTGAGCATATTTGAATCGTGGAAAAATTACCTTTTTGTCCGTGTGTTGAACAAGCTATGAATTTTCATCTTGCGTGTATGTTTGTGTACGTGTTTCTGCCCAAATTTTGTAGATTTTTGCTAATCGTAAGTGAAATCTGGGTTACACTGTCTCTCCATTTTATCCCATGTACCCATCCCCGAATGATGTTACAGAGAATACTGAGAAAATGTGAAACCCGAGATGTTTCTTGTTGTCGTTGCTCCTCGGCTGTAACGTGAGTTTACTTAAATTTTCAGCAGAGAAATTTAAAACCAGTTCATTTTTGCGTTTTCCGAATTCTTTTTTCCTATAACTTATTTTTCATCACGTTATTTCTTACGATTACACTGAGCTTGACTGTCATTTTAGATGTAGCAGGAGGAAGATTATTTTTTATGTTAATAATTAATTTTCTTATTTTCATTTTCAATACGTAAATGTATAAATATGTGTGTGTGTGTCTGTGTGTGTGTGTGAGTGTGAGCGCGCATACATACATGTCGTTGTGTGTGTGTGTGCGCATGTACATGTTCATATATATACACTCACACATATGCAGATGTGTTTCTATTTCTATTTTTTGTGTAAAAACAAAACCTCCAGATACATCACATTTTACCTGTAGCTCTGCGACCAGTTAACACTGAACCATTTTATAAAAAATATATATATATTTCACTTGCTTATTGATTCAAAAATAGATCAATCACGACCCCAGAGGGCGTTTCTGTGAATAGAAAAAAATGAAAAATGTAAACAGACAACTGAAATAGAACGGTCGTGAAAAAATTATCTTTCTGTGCGTATGCTGAACAAGCCATGAATTTCATTTTGCGTGTAAGTTTGTTTGTGCGTTTCTATAGATGTGCCTGTTGTGTTGCGCGATGTTCTTTATAAATTACTTTGGGCCCAACCTTTTCTCAATACTTGATAGTCATTTACGACGGTGTTCCAATATGCTTCGGGATAGCGTTTTTTGTCTTTTCTAACTTCAATTCGACTAAAAATTCAGGAATTCCGAAGAATTCCCTAGTAGTATTTAAATTATTTATAAGTTGTCAGCCATCTCTTAGCATATGAAATTTCCAAGAGATTATTTTTGTTTCAATTAGCCCTTGACAGGGGTAATCTATCAGCACGCCACGTATGGTTTGTTAGTACGCCTCGTACAGTTTGTCTATTTGTAAGCCGCTTATGGTTTGTCTATTAGTACGCCTCGTATGGTTTGTCTATTAATACGCCTCGTATGGTTTGTCTATTAGTACACCTCGGATAGTTTGTCTATTAGTACGTCTCATCGTTTGTCTACTAGTAGACCACGTATAGCTTGTCTATTAGTACGCCTTGGATAGTTTGTCTATTAGTACGCCTCGTTTGGTTTGTCTATTTATACACCTCGAATAGTTTGTCTATTAGTACACCTCGGATAGTTTGTCTATTAGTACGCCTCAGATGGTATGTTTGTCTAAGGACGTCTAATATTACGAAATTTTACTATCCAATATGTTGTCCTGTATCTCATGTGTCAATTTATTTGGAAACAAACGGTTTTTCTTTCTCTTTTTCTTTTCTTCTTATTTTTATCTTCAACTTCGCTAAACCACTTCATATTCAACCTCGAGCAGACGAGATGAGCCATGAGGACGTCGAAACTAGCCGATGCCAAAGATAATCAACCCTGAAATTGTTTGACCAACACTTGAAAAATATGTTATTTCATTCGCCAATGAGAATCGATACAACTCTGGGCATCTCGCATTATATAGTGAGTCATGAGTTCATTCAATTTCATCAGCCTCTCGTTTCTGTTCAAACATCACTAACATAACTGATAATTAACATTACAATTTATCTTTCGTACATATCCACTCATTTCTCAAAGCGTCATGTCTGAGCAAAATCAAACACAGAGAAATGGAGGTTCATTTTATATATCACATCCAGATTAACTGTTTCAGAGGCAGTTTCAGTTTCAGCTTCTGTTTCAGTATCAGTTTCAGTTTCAATCTCATTCCCAGTTTCAGTTTCATTTCAGTTTCATTTTCAGTTCCAGGTTCTGTCTCAGTGTCAGTTTCAGTTTCTTAACCTCATTTAGCCCACAACCATTCAGGGGGTGCGGACAAGCGGTGGATGACCCACTTGGACAACAAGTGGAGGAAGACCCAATAGGACAACAAGTGGAGGAAGACCCACTAGGACAACAAATGGAGGAAGACCCAATAGGACAACAAGTGGAGGAAGACCCAATAGGACAACAAGTGGAGGAAGACCCAATAGGACAACAAGCGGAGGAAGACCCAATAGGACAACAAGTAGAAGAAGACTCAAAAGAGTCACGGACAATTTAGGGTTTTTTTTAACTCATAGAGTTTGCTCTTCAGAACTTCAAAAATTTAAGGGAACTCTGCTCTCTAATAATATAGATACTGTAGATAATTGCGAATTTTTAAGTCTGATGATTGATGAGACCATTTTTTTCTGGGATGAAATTAGGGAGCATTGAATTCTTGCTATGCCGCGATTCGGTAGGCTCCAGTAGAGAAATATTTTCATGTATTAGGCCAATTTCAGAATTCACTTGATGAATTTGAGTAAGAAGTTTGTAAATGTAAAATTTAATTATGAAGAAGTCGCATTCCTACTTAAAAGCACAATTTCAATAAAATGGATTCAAAAAGATAATGAACAATGTCCAAAAGATTTTTCTTTCAGGTATATTATTATTTCATTACATTTACGAAAGAAAAATAATTCATGCAAGGTGCCTCTGTCTTGTGAAAGAAAATGTAAGAAGATTTCAAGTCCGGCTTCAGAAGATCTCGTACTAGTACGTATCCTTGATCCAATGAATTGTTATCTCGTCATTGAGGCCGCAGACTTCTCAAGATCACGGCCTTTGGGCAATATTTGATTGTTCTCTAAGACTTAGAGCTAAAAAATGATTAATATGAAGACAGATATTACCAGCCGTGTTATATAGTGAACAATTTTCGTTGATAGAAAATTTATCCCAACTTTAACGGTGACGAAAATGGATATATAAGAAAACTGGATGATTTACTGCAGGCCATACTGTTTTTTTCTCAAAACTAGTCATTTCCTTGAAGGCTGAAAACAGTGATAGAAGAACAATCTGATGAAACATCTTTATAGAATACTCCATTACTACAACCGTATCTTAAGAATGCTTATATAACACAAGAGAATAATTTGAATCAGTGATTTGGAAGCTCAATGAGTAAATGAGTTCTCTTTTTAGTCTCTCCGATTCATCTTCTCTTATATCTATAAGCCGGAAGGGGTACACATGCTCTAGTGAAAATACTACAGCTACTCCACTGTAGGATCGAATTAGAGACTTTTAGGGTCAAAGTGTGATGCTTTACCCTCACGCCACAAGAACCGTATGATATACTTTCACTTATGTTTTTATTAGAGCGTTTCCTTTAGTAAATCTAATTGCTTTGAGCATGAGCTGAGTTGTCGATGCCTAATTACAAATAAAATTCAATATTATAATGATTTGTCTTTCTCATTTATGAAGCTGTAACTACATATAAAATTCAATACGATAAGAAATGTATGCAGGCTCAGATTCAAAGTTAAAATGTAAACGTGAATATGAAAAGAACAGAATTTCTTTTCAAAATCAGAAACACGACCGTAGCATTTAATACTGTCAATTATTCATTGACACTGGTGGGGTAAATTTGTCTAAAAAAAATTAAGCTGTATGTAAAGGAATCATTTTTGTTGTTATAGGAACTATGATTCCAGATTTTTTTTTGTGTTTTTAAATTTCATATTAAATTAACTTAAACGAATTTGTCGAATTACGATAAAAAAGGACCAGTAAGTAATTTTCGTTGAACTCAAAAGAAAGAGAGTTGATTGATATTACAGACATTTCGTTTCAACACCATTTGGTTTTTGTAACACACTTCAAAATATGATGTATGACAAGATATACAGGTTTAAG